>APFE031150833.1:0-13610 GCA_000404065.3 Pinus taeda
TTTAATGTTTTGATTTTTTTTAACATTTAAATTGAGTATTCAACAAATAACTTAAAATTATTTTTGTTCGGTTAAGAATTTATTTTTCTCGAACACAAAGAAATAAATTAGTCCCCGATTTATTTACTTACTTCATACTTATTCTAAATCTAATGTTGACCCACACATTTGATTTCCATGACTCTCCCTATTCCTCTTTCATGTGTTCGTATTATTTTCTATTTATTCCATGTATTCACGTCAGGGACGGTATTTTTAACTCTTTTTTAAATTACTATGATTATATAATTTTTCTTTGAAATTATTGTATTTTATTTTTAAATATAAAAATAAATTTTAATGTTTTGATTTTTTTTAACATTTAAATTGAGTATTCAACAAATAACTTAAAATTATTTTTGTTCGGTTAAGAATTTATTTTTCTCGAACACCACAGGAAATAGGTTTAGCTTTATAGTCTAAATGAAGGTTTTTTCGTTTGAAAAACATGGAAATTCCTACAGCTCAAGATTTTCTGATTAAAATCTCATACGGGGAATTTTAAATGCTCCAGGTAACTAATCTGTCAAACTTCAAGGTTTTGGGTGCCCCGAGGTTTTTGATAGTGTTGAATCCATTTCCACCATAAAAAACATGATTCAAACACTATTAGTGCAAGATTTTTTTAAACTTTTTTGTTCAGATTCTTGCCACTATTGGTCCTCTGGGCAATTCCCCGCCTCGGTAGACACTTAACTCAAGACTCAAAGGAATCTTGCAGGAGTGAAAGTCTGCTCCCTTATAGACCAAGTGGGTAATTCCAATGGGCATGATTTTCCTTGGATAAGAGTGATTAGTTGACCTGCATTCACAGATAGCAGTGAGTGATGGTTGTCCTCATTGTGAATTTGGCAACTCGGTTATGAAAATTTTTCTCACTCTTTAAATAGTACACTCAGAGACTTAAAGTCACAATTTTCCCCATTTTTAAAGAGATATTCAAATCTCTCAAAAATATCTAAGACACTTAAATTGAGCACATTCAACAGAATTAAAATTCAAGTAATATAAAGGGAAAATTCCACTCAAGAAAGAACTAAAAAATTGTCTCATTAGGCTACTACTCCCTCATATTGTAATTAATGCCCACTTAAAAAAGTAGTCTAACTCTTCTACATTTTGGCTTTTTTCTAAGCATAGATTTCAAGTAATATAAAGGGAAAATTTCACTCAAGAAAGAAATAAAAAAGTTATCTCATTAGACTACTATTGTCTCATATTGTAATTAATGCCTACTTAAAAAAATAGTCTAACTCTTCTATATTTTAGCTCTTTTCTAGGCATATTTTTCAGTCAATTTTGTCAGGGATTCTAAAAGGATTTATTAACATTGGGAACTTTAGATATTCCGTTTTTCAAGGGGTTGAATCCGTTTATAGATTCATTAAATAATTTAAATAATAAAAAAATTTATAATCGCAAGAATTCTTTATTCTTAAAAAGTAAGTCTAATTCTTCAATATTTTGGATATGTTTAAATATATTTTACATCAATTTTTTTAAAAACCTTAATATTAGCATTTTCCTTGAATTTACAAATTTAAACTATATAATCTTCACCATCTTAATGTTTAATAATTTTTCCAAAAAAATTAAAGTCATTTATAAATTCACACATACAATTTAAAATTATGATTTTATAGAATACACCTATCTACTTATCTTTATCTTTATATAGAGATAATTGTACTACAACCCTATTTAAATATCCTAATCCTTGGTATTTGCCGCTAGTTGAAAACTACATGTCATTGACATATATTTCCAATTATGTTGACACATCTTGTGAATACATATGCATAACGTCCCATATGGGCGTCGGTAGAATTAATTAATTAATTTTATATTCAGTGGGTAAATTATTATTACCAAATAACAAAGTTTAACTACTGTATTATGTAGGGATATTTTTATATAGTAATAATTTCTTAAATAACTAAGTTTTCAGCTTTATTATGTAGGGTATTAGTTTTTTTTATGTTGGGATGTCTTTACACAGTAATCAGCGCTAAATTATTGTTCATCAATAACTAAGTTTCTCTATTTTATTATCTCTCCCTTCAGAAAGGACAGGCCCCCTCATTTAAGGTATAATATATCACATGCACTCTTCTTTGCATTGGTGAAAATAATCATAAAGTATTAGTTCTAAAGATGAGACCGTACTTGCTAATGCACATGCTTCAGAGTATCATAGTTACTTAATGCCACGTTCTGTCTGTCACAGTTACTCAAATGGCAGTTCCTGTCACTGAGCAAAAAACTTTTCCCATGTTTGAGTTGCCAAATTAAATTATAATTATTTGAATTGTTTGATGTGCTTTATATGAGTAAACTATTTTATTTTATATATACAGATATATATTCTTTCCCTAAGATATAAATGAGTGATAGTTATGGACTGTTACATAAAATTAGCTTGATTTAATTAAGAGTAAAGAGTTTGTTTTTTGGGACTGCTTCACACAAATGACTCGAAATTAAAAAGTATTTGACAAGAGTGTCAGTGTACCTTCCTAGTCATCATCAACGAGCTATGGTAAATAGCCAAATTTGATGCAATTAAATTTCAAAGTTTTAAATCCCATCCCATATCATATCATATTAATAACAATAGTTTAATAGAATATTTTAAAATAAATGAATCTAAATAATTAAATCAATTTATGATTATTTAAGTTTTTAGATTTATCAAATCTCAAAAAAATTAAATCTCTTTTTATTTTATTTAATCTTTCTCGGAACTTGATAAATCTGTTAAAATAAATCTAAGCTAATTTAATTATAGATAATTGATCATTATAAATTTTTTTTTAAGCTGTGGTTCACGGTCACTGTGTGGCCGCTACATCCACGGATATGCTACATCCACGGTAAATATCGGGGCAGTTCCACCCAAAGGGAGATATCGGGGCAGTTCCACTTGAAGGGATCTGCCCATCATCCACGGATATGCTAAATCCACGGTAAATATCGGGGCAGTTCCACCCAAAGGGAGGATCTGCCCGTCATCCATGGATATGCTACATCCACCGTAAATATCGAGGCAGTTCCACTCAAAGGGATCTGTCCGTCGGCCAATCTTAACAGGCCTAACCCTGAGGACATCGAAGAGATTTGACCCCATGACCTCCCATCTGGGAAAATGCTTAGCAACAGAAACTCGACCATTTAAGCTATCCCTTAAGGTTATTGATCATTATAATTATAATTATATTTTATTTATTTATTTTATGTAATTTCAACTATTAATTTATTGATTTTTTATTTCAAGTGGTTATTTAATTAATTTATAATAATATATATATATATAATTGATTTAATTATTGTTTGATTGTATCTAATTTAATTTCCAAATTTATAGTCAACATATTAATCAATATATTTCCCCACTCGCTCGAACAGCTCTCACCCTAAAATAAATTACGAAATAAGACTAGATGACATATTATAACATTTTGACATTATAATAAAATTAAAGTAAGTATAAATTAAGACTATGATACATATTATAACCCGTTTTAAATCTATAAAAATTTATAAACATGCCTATAGATTTTTAAGGTCTGTATTGAGGCAACCAAATTTGACCGACCACGAGCCGACGAAATGTTATTCTATGATTCCCTCTATTTTAAGTGTAGTTTGGAAATGTAAACATAAGTATAATCTATAAACATTCCGATTATTAGGGATATCTTTTGATAATGTAAGTTGTGTAAATTTTATATATATTTAATACTATTTTTTTATTTTAAATTATATCCATATAAAAGAGTTAAAATGGTTATTTAAGTCAATTTTAAAAGACAAACGTTCGATAAAAGGTGAGAACACTCTTAATTGGAGAAATATTATTTGACACTTGGAAATGTAGCAATGACTTATAATATTTGAGTTTAGGATTATATGAGAGTGAATTATATATTATTTGTAATAAGGTTCTTTATTTAACCAATGTCTAAGATTGAATCATAATAAAAATGGTGAACAAACCTAATAAGTGATCCATGAAATTAATAGAAATATTTGAGGTGGTGAATATAGTTAAATGTTGTATTTTTTTTATAAAATAATAATTCTATTGATATATGAGTGATGACTTATGTTTTGGAAAAGTTTGTTTGTTTCATGTTTTATTAGTTGTTAGATGGATTATTTTAATTATTTAAGTCTAATAATTTAAGATAGATTATATTTTGTGAGGTGTAAATTTTTTTTACAAGGTAAAATTTGAAAAAAATAGTTTATATAGATTTGATTTTTTAAGAGTTTGATAGCTTAATCTTTGTAGCTAAGATATATGTTGAATTGTGTAGAGTATATAGACTAATTTTGCAATTCCAATAAATTTTTTACTAGATTTTAGATAACGCTGATAACAAAAATACACTTAGAATAAGGTCAAGATGTAAAATAATGAAACTAATTGAAATATTTTAACCATAAGAATTTATTTTTTTCAAAATTTTTATCCATATATTGGAATATTTGATTTATAACTTACATTGAATATTTTTATTATTAATAGTTTTTAAATGCCACATATAATTTGATATTAAAAACCAAGTAGATTTGATTTTTTTCCTCTTTAAAATAAACTAGCTAATATCACATTCAAATAGTTTAGTGAAGCTTTATATTGAAATATTTTAAGTATAATAATTAAACAAAGTTGGTATTAAAATAAATTAGTCAATATGGATATTCAAATAATTTATTTAAGTTTTATATTGAAATATGTTTAAGAAGAATAATAATTATATATCTTCCTCGCATTAAAAATATAAGTTCTTTTTTGTTACTTTTAATTACTTTATCTCTCTTTAAAGTTGGTATAAAATTATGACACTTAACATGTATATCCAAATATTTTATTTATGGCTCAGAGTGAAAACCAAATATTTTTATTACATCTTCTAGGTTTTGAGTGGAATTATTGATATTTGATAATGTTTTTATTTAAAACTAGCTAAATATGTATATCCATTTTTTTTTATTAGAGCAAACTTTGTTTTTTTATTTAGAGAATATTTTATTTTAATTTTAAAATGGACACGTGCCAACTCAAGGTTCAGCACTGAAACAATTACACATCTTCCTCATACCGGGTTGATAGGCCTCTAAACTCAATAAAAAAAAATCTACTTATCTTTAATTAGTATGTACATTGTTGTAGATACTCCACTAGAATATTATGTCATAACAAATCTTACAATATTATGAATTTTCTTATTATGTGGTGATTTGCTTTAGAATCAGATTAATATTACAATCTTAGTGCATAAATTTCGAAAAGAAACTGATATTGAAATGAAAGAAATTAATCAACCAACACACCAGCCAATTAATGAACACCATCCAATCAATGAACACAAGATGTGCCCTAGGGAAACTAGTTAAAAAGGAAAGAAGATTTGAAGGATCCGTGTTTAGCTTAAAGTGTAGAAACCTTACAAGTATTACCAATTCTTAAAATGGAAACTATAAAATGTATTGCAATTTTTTGTATAAATATTCAAATTTCTAAGGATTTTATATAGCTTGTAGAAAAATTTGATCATTTTGGAAGTAAAATAACTTTTATGAGTAGAATTTTGGCGGTTCAATTGGGAGAAAAATGCAAATTGATGAAGCCTTTTTAGAAAAAAAAAGAAAAGAAAAAATAGACCAATAATGAAATCTAGCCCCTAAAATTTCCGTTCCTAGAAGGTGAGACTTATGCTCTTTCTTTTCTACTCAATTATGAAATGCAAGTACAAAGAAAGTGCACTTACTATGTTGTTGCCACTGTTAATGTTGCCCAAATAACTACTACAAGATCTTCTACTTCCTCTATTATGCTTCAATATCATACTCTTATATGCTCTACTTGATTGTGGGATAATAAATAGTGCAATGAGAATGTAACATCTTGCTTTTTTAGTGGTCCAAGACTTCACATGGTGTGATTGTCATCTAAGGCTAGGGTTTCTCATGGTTCAGTGCATGATTAGGGCTACTGTTTTGGAACCTCTAGAATATTCTTAAATTTCAACATGTGACTAGCTCCACATGTGTGAGTAATGTGGTGCTAATGTGGCATCAACTGGGTACCATAGAGGTCAACATGATAGGTTAACTCGCAAGAGAAATTCTACATATAAACTTTGATTGAGGTCATATTCATGTTAGTGAAAAGATTTTAAAGTGTAGAACATCATCAAGAGGTTGGGAATATTATGCACAAAGTTTTGACCTTAAAAATAGTCATTCAAGACCCCAAATTAGTTTTAGAAGATTCTATACCCCAAATCACCAAAACAAGACCTACCCCTAAAATGATCTCCACAAGCCAATAAATCCAACTTTTCAAACCAAAAAGTACCAAAATTGATGACAAATTATATAATGATCCAATTTAGTCCATACCTCCCAATTGAGGGAGGATTTGGATCCAAAAGTATTTTACTAAAGAAGGTGGGAAACTTTTCCTCTACCTTCTCCTGGTGTACCATTTGGCCTTGCCCGAAATCAGCCCACCAAAGTATCTAGTGCCCACATCTAATTGTTTTGGAATTCTTTTCAAAAGCTATATCTTTTGTTAACTCTAGTTAAGATTTTGGTCCTATGTCCTCTATGATAGGTTGGAATTTTCTATTCCAACTTGGAAGGATAATAGAAATTCAAATTTTCCACATTCAGTACTAAGTAAGCATGCATATATGAAGGTAGTTTGAGCTTGAGGAATTATCACTCACATTCTCCCACACTTCAAAATGACCATATTGCAAAGCATTGATCTTCTTACCAAGACCTTATAGTTTTTCTTTATCTAGATACAACCAAACTCTATCTCTAACCTTGAATGCTTCTCATTTGTATTGATAATGCCAAGCATTATACTTTTCTATGACTTATTCAATGTGTATGGTAATTGAAATGGATCTCCCTAATATTATTAATGATTTTTTCAACCTTCAATTCTTCTTTTATGTTATCTTCCTTTACTTCCCTTATTTTCCATATGCAACATCAAAGAGTGAATTTGAAAAATACCCAAAACAAGCTTCAAAAGGGGACTTGCCAGTAGAAATATGGAGTACTCTATTATAAGAGAAATTAATATAAATCATATTTTCATCTCAGATCCTTGGATGGTTTTGATTGTAACCTTTTAAAAGATAAAGAAATATCATGTTAACTACTTTTGTCTACCCATCTGTCTGTGGATGGAAACCTATATATCATGACAACTTGGTTTCCATAATTCCCAAAGAGTAGTCCAAAAGGCATTCAGAAATCTAATATATTTATATGATATGATGCTCCTTGGTATCCCAAAGTGCACCTAGAGATTTTCAAAGCACACACTTGTTATATCTTGTCTCGCAATGGTATTTTACAAATAATGAGAATTCACATATTTCTAACAAACAAATAGTCATGTTCTTTCCTTCTTCTTAGAAAACCACCCATGAAATCCATGAAAGTTCTCTACTAGGATCTAGTAGGTATAAGTAGGGGATGGTGTAAGCCTTTCTTTTATGTTATTAGACTTTTTGATACCAAAAAGTATTCATCTTCTAAGCAACCGAGCTACATCATGTTATATTCTAAACCAATGCACAAGCCTTTGTAAATTGGTGAATATCTCCCCAAGGACAAAATAACCATAACTTTGGAGGTATGATCCTCTCCAATAAACTACGACATTTCATATTAGGAACAAAGAACTTGTCTATGTTATAGAGCAACCTATCCTAGAGATGATAACCATCCTTACTATAACCTTCTTCTACACAAATTTGATGCTTTAGCAATGAAATTCCTCTTTAAACTCCTCATTTTCTTTATATGCCTCTCTTGTCTACATCATGGGTAAAAGGTCCCATGTGGATAAGGGTTCCCAAATCTATGATATTGTAATTTGTAGGTGGCCACCTTGAAACCATCTATTTCAACTTATTTCTATTTCCCTTATTATATTTGATGATTAGATGAAATTGTTGTACAAAACCCATCCACTTATACACATTGGTTTGTTGAATCTTATTTCAAGCTTACAAATATTGTATTGGTTAATAACCAATGTGGATGATGGTTTCTTCCATATCAAATAGTGCTTCCACTTCTCAATAGCTTGAACCAAAGAATTAGTTACTTGTCATGTGTATGGTACCTTATAAGTCTATAATGAATCATTTTAGAAGCATAACATACTAAATTTCCGTCATACATCAAGACTACTCCCATAACATATCTACTTGCATTTGTATCCACTTCAAAAAGATTTTACAATTTGGGTAATACAAGAACTATTTCTTAACTAATATTTTGTTTCATCTCTTCTAAAGCTTTATGCTCAACCTGTAACATGCCCCTCCCCACATTTACCCACTTTTACAAGCCCTTTAGGTAAATGTAAAGCAAAGTGTTAATATGATATGACTCGATCTCATAATTCTAGTTAAGGAAGTGGGGCCTACAATTGAGACTTACTGACCTTCCTCAGGAACCAAAAAACACTCAGAGGCTAAAGAACCACCCCAGGTGACCAATCCCAGAGCTAGATCCCTTTTTCTCTAATTTAGACCTATAATTGCACCCTTGACACTATGTGGTGTAGGTAAATTCTCAGTACGGACACAAACAATTCCTCTAGCCTGAGAGCGCGGGTCTAGCCACAAACAACAATCTATGGAAAATCTCCTTAAGTTAAAATCAATTAAGAGGGCCTACCTCTTAGAACACTATTTCACTTCATGATGACCCTGCTTCCTCACTCCATCTATCTCTCGTTTCCTTCCTTCAAATACCTGAAACAAGCAAACAACAACAACAACAAACATGATAGCATACAATATTTTATTCAGTCTACTTAATAGGTCAAGGAACATTAAGCCATAAAGATGTAAGATGAAACTTCATGTAGAAAATCAATCAACAGTTGAATTTATATAAATCAGAAAGATATTACAACCAGTGCCTTGACGATGTTGGTCTCCTCCGACGTATCCGGGTCCCCACACTTCTACTAGCATTTCATGGATAGCCTTAACAATGAAAGTTTTAAGGCCTCTTTCCCTCTAGTCCCAAGCCAAACCAAAATCACACTATTCTCCCTCAAACATACACTAGAAAGCTACAAGTTATAGATGACTTGCTAATTATTAAAACTTGCTTCAAAATTCCAACTAGATTTCGCTTAGGAGAAAGAGAGGTTTATATAGCTTGGATGGATGGGAGATGGTTCCTCTCATCATGGGAGAAGGTCTTATCTTTTGAGGTTGTTCCATCCTAATAGGGGAAAGGAGCTCAAATTGACTTCCTCAGCTCTATCTGGCCCAACCATCTACCATACTTCGATTACGAAGCTTCTAGACATGGAAGCTCTGGCTCCATATTTAAAAAACCTTCCAAAAAAGGATCGACATGACTAGAAAAGGGCTCAGTCGCTCCTAACAGTGTGAGGGCTAGGTCTAATATTTGTAAATCGACGTGAGGAGAAAACGGGTCAGTAGCGCTAGTCTTGTAAACTGGGATAGAAGGAAGATTCTTGGGAAATGATGTAAAGGGGAATTATTCTTCTCATGAAGAGGGACATACTAGGAGTTTCTTCAAGATGGGAAAGCATGTTGGGTACACTGTAGAGGTCCACTAGGATCGTAGATGGGGAGTACAGGGACAGTGACAAAATTTTGTGTAACACACTACCTGTATGTGGGTGTGAGCCTCCATTTGCACTCACACGCCTTTCTCCATGCATTTATAACCCCATATCCTCAGTTTTGTGCCTGTGTTCTTGAGATCTAAGCCACTTTTCTAGGCTAGTCCCTAGACCAGTTCCCAAAATTTTTTGTAACTTTCTAAAATCATATTTCTCATAACGATAATTCTAATCATTCAAACTTGAAGCCATAACTTGACCTAGACTGACTAGAACATACTAGACATTCCTTCAAACACATGGTAAACATGTAAGCTACAAGTCATGAATGCATATCTAAGGGTAAATCTCTGTACTTTAGCTGAGAATTACCTAGAAGGCCCAATGCCATCTCAAGTAGCTGCAACAACACTGTTTAGCCCATGCATTCATTAACCATTCATTAACTTATAAAAGCATAATAAGAGCCATAGCCAGAGCCATTGTAAACCATGCTTATAACCAACATATAACCAGAATATTAACCATGACAAAACGACCATCCAATCAACATAAGTACAAATGCTCACAAATCACAATAGGAGAATAAATCTTATTAACATATGAAAAAGCCAACCAAGTCAGAGACTTCCATGTACCACACGACCATAGATTGAGCTTAACCAAATATTTCCTTAAGCCAATCACCCTTGTGCCATATTTCAAGAATAAATGTGGGATCTCATGGGATAAACCAAGATATAATCAACCAAGGGAATCGATAGGTTAAACTACCTCCACCCTCAAACTACTGCGATCTCGCCAAAACTAGTCAAGTATTCACAAAACCAAAAAAAGCTTGGGTGCCTTAGAGTTTCCTCCCAATACCTTAACAAAATTTCCTGTCTCCACACACCTTTCAAGCGCTTCCTAGAGAAAACTATCTCCACCCCCAACCCTTGGGAATTTTCTTTAGACCACCTCACCCGTTTCCAAAATTTTTTGACAATCCAAAGCTCAACCAATAAATGAATCCCATCACACCATGACTATCCATGAAATGGAAAGGAAAGGATGAAACCACTGTCAAACCCAGTAAAACCCCATGCCAATGACAACAAATGAACCAAATAAACAAATGCATGAACCATGCATTCACACCTCAACTAGGAATTCACACATGCAACCTACTACTTGCAAAATCCTCTTGCTGAAGTTATTGATCCAAACTTCTCCTTGCTTTCCTTTTCTTTTATTTGGTTTTAATTTTGCTTCCTTTGCTTGATTTTTCCTCTTGGCACTCTCTCTCTCTCTCTCTAAAACTAATTCCAAAGCCAAACTAACAAAAGCTAAATCAACAAAAGCTGTGAACTGGTTCTTTGAAGCCTTTTTAATATTGATGTCTCTATTTTCTTCATTTTCCTTTCCTTCTAATTTCCTTAACATGCAAATTTATCTCTCTTTACCTTCCTTTTCCCCTATTTTCCTTTATTTCATAAATAAAATGTCAAATAATGCCTCTTTTCCTATGCCAATTCCTCTGCCAATTTCCATTACCATTAATAAACCAAAAGTGATGCCCACTATTGTCCTTTGTAGACAGTTCTAGGCTAAGGAACTATGTCAAAGAATCTAAAATGTTGTTTTAATTTGGGTTTGGATGGCCAATGCTTTAAATTGATAAATGGATGCGAATTCTAATTATTTCTGATATAATAAAAAGGTTGATTCTTCACCTTTAACATAATTAAGCTTTAAAATGTTTATGAAAGGTAGAATTTTAAGATGATATATATGATTCCTTAAACATTCAAATAGAGTATTTAACTTGTCATATATAGATGATGCGTGTAAAATCCTTTTACTGCCAAACATAACATATTTAAAGATAGCATGAAGCAACAATTAAATTATGTAGATGAATTAATTCAAACAAATATTTTTGGTTAATTAATCTCTGTAATTGATTATAACTTCAAAGGGGATTTCAGACAAATTGATATTCAATCTTATCTTACCCAGATTTTCTATTAACTCTAAACATGTGTAGAAATAATTAAAGATGGAAACACAGTAAGAAACTATAAAAATCACAGGAAAACACAAGTTGCTTCAAATTGAGTCTAGAATCCTTCTATTAATCTCAGAAATAGTTCGAAGAATTACAATCATGCTCAATGGATTATCACGGGGGTTCAACCTTTCATACTTCGAATTACAAAGTATTTATAGAGTTTATTGTCAAAATATATGGACTTAAAATCACAATTTATTACAAAATATCTTTTCCAAACTGATTTGGATTTATTACAAAAATAGAACTAGAAGAAAGGAAATCTGAACTGATTTGACATATTATACAGAATTCGTGGATTGTTGTTGGTGACTAAAAGTTATAAATTTGTTGTTCTATTTCTTGTTCCCGAAAATATTTTCTTTGTCCCTGAAAACTTGGTATTTTGCTGCTGAAAATATGTTGCCTCTCATTCGATGAGTTCACGCAACATGTCTCATATTTTTTCACTAGGAATATAAAATTTTAATAATTTTATGTATGATTCATCCACTTTAGTGTATTTCTCAAAAGTAGGCTTAGTTATGAACATATGCTTGATGTCATGTTGAATTAATAAATCATAACTAAGACCTTACATAAAAGCCTTTCCAATGATAGTTCCTTTGATTTTAACAAATTTAGCTTTATTTATTGCTATATCATGCAATCTATGCTGATATTCTTCTAGTGGAATTAGCTTATCGCCTATACCTTGCAGGCCTGGAAGTCCTTTTACATGTAATGAATTAAATTTTCTATGAAAATTTTTAATATGGACTTCTCAATTATGACATTTATTCTCCATCTATAAAATTAAATTTCTTTTAGTATGTGCCCTTCTCAGCTCCAAGACAACTTCAATTCTGTCTTCAATACCATATTCTTCAAGCTCTTCTTTAGTGTTGGAATTCAAAACCTTGATATTATTTGTAGCGTTTCCTGGTTTGTGTTCGAGGTCTTCCTTTACTTCTGCCACTACTTCCTTTGATTTCTGTAACAACTCTTTTTTTCAAAAATAATCTCAATTGAAGGCCCTAATTCAGTAATTGATTCATTAATATCAAGTCAAATATTTTCTTTGGCCTGAGCAATTGCAGATTCATTTTCATACGTTTCTATTTGCTGAGTCAACTTATAACTTTTTTGAAACTCGACCAAGTATGCATTATCAGTCTTAATATTTTCTCTTGAAGCTTCTAAAGTAGAGTTTTTAATTTCTCAATCACCCTTCAATGTTAGGTCTCCCATGGCTTTTGATAAATCTGTTGTTGCATCAGCGGATTGTGTATCCACTGTAACAGTTGTTGTTGTTGAAGTACCCGGTGATGAAGTACCTGCAATAGATGTTTCTATGGGGATAACTGCTAAAACATCCAACTATTTTTATTTTTCCTTTAACAATGTGTCTATTTAGGCTTCCATTTTCTATATCTGGAGATGTTACACAGTAAAATGTCACTGCCATCATGTCAGTCTCCCTACTGTGTCATAAAACCACATTCACCCCACTTATGCTCTCTAAAATGGCTAAAAACCCTCTTTGCCTAAGTTAATTGAATCATCGCGTCTGTTTATTAAATAACCGCGCTGACTGACGGAGGATAATGTAACTGCTGCGCTGCCAGCGCGGAAGCACATGTGTTTTCCGCGCTGGTCCAATTTCACGGACAGCGCGCCCTCCGTTTGTATCATTGTGCGTTGACCAGACCTCTTCTATAATAGATTTGCGATGCCAGCGCGCCAGCCCAGTTTTGCACCCGCGTTGATCCTGTTTAGGCGAGTTTGTTCTAACAGCCAGCCTTCCAGATGTCTCCAGACTTGGCTGTTAGCATTGTTGAGGTTGCCATCCTTTCTCTGACATGTTTGTTCGACTGATCATCCACTTAT
>APFE031150851.1:3930-14013 GCA_000404065.3 Pinus taeda
GCCCTGTGGCCTCTCTGATAAGTGACCAATGGAGGAGAGCTGACATGTCTAGTCTCAAGGATATCATGCTGCTGTGATGGTCCTCCCTCCTCATGAACAATCTCAGGATGTGGTGGTGGTGCTGTGAAAATCTCATGAGAGATAAACTCCTCCCATGGGATGCCATGCTGAGCCAACTGATGTATGACCACAAGATGAATCAAACCATAATGATAGAGGCTCCTATATTGTTGTGCTGGGCTCTTCCTCTACATCAAGGGCACCATCCTCTCAATATTCTGGCACAAGAAAACATGGATGTTCATGATCCGAACCCGTGTGAAATGCATCAACAAGCGAATATGGTATGAATACACACGTGAAAATCTGCCCTCACAGGTGAAATAGAACATGATAAGCCTCATCAAAGGAGCATACTCATTCCTCAAAAATCTGAAAGGAAATACACCCATCACGAGTCTCATAAATGCAGGTTTAATGTAAGGCTCGTACTGAAAACTGTCCAATATTTTGCGCTTGTTCCACACTTCTCCAACATTTGGTATCCCTGTTGCTTGAGCAATCATCTCAAGTGTCAATGTAAAATCCACCCCTGTAAGGTTCACATGCTCATCATGTAAATGCAAAACAAACAATCGAGCCAACTCCCTGTGATGCTGAATCTGAGAGATCCTCTCACAAAACTCATAACATGACAGGTAACGAAAACTTGTGACTGCAATTGGACAAGCCTGCAAATCGGTCAAAGAGGTGGGCTCCTCTCTCTTATGGTGACCGCTCTTACCACCCCTGTGAGGCCTCCTATGTACCTCAAACTCTGAAGCTGACTCATGGTCATCACTTTGCTCATAGTCGGTTTCGGTTTCTGACATGGTTTCAGGAGCAAAGTGGCTGAAATCTACTGCTGCTTCTACTTTAAAATCTGCTGTTTTAACTATTTTGAAATGCTGTTTCAAGGGGACAAGTAGCACAAGGGAAATGTTAGGGAAGGGAGACTTGGAAGGGAAATTGGGAAAAATATATGAAACAGGGAGTTTAGGGGAAGAATTATGATATACATCATCATACAATTTCATTTGCAAGGATGTTATGGGAGGTAGGGTTTAGGGTTTGATTTTTTATTTCTTAATATTTTTGGTAGGGAAATTAAATAACAGTGATAAGGGAGTAAGAAATGGGAGGATGGAAAATGTAGGAACAATAGGAATGAAAAGGTATACCTTAAAACATCAAAACAATCCCTAGCAACTTTGATATTTTCAAGCAAAAGCACATGGAGTCTTTACTTGCAAATGAAGGCTTTTAAAAGATTATCATGATCTTCTTCAAGCTTTAGCAAACCATAATTTATATGATTGAAGGTCTACCTGACAAGCTTGAACAATTTGTGGTTTTCTTGAAGTTTATAATCAATTGTTGTAGGGTCGCGCACACCCAAGAGGTCACGCCCGTGTTATTTTGCAACTGTTGGGACCCCATGGACGGGTCGCGCACAGCTGTGGAGGGGTAGCGCACGGATCCTCTCTGCAATTCCGCCCGATTTTGTCTCCAAATCGCCTTTCACTATTGTTATTAGGCAAATGATAATCAAATGGAGGGAGGGAGGGGATTTATAGGTTTGATTTAAATTAATTTCCCCTCAAACCCTCTTTCTAATGTTTATAAGTGACACTTTTTCAAAATTTAAATGTTGTTGACTTTATGGTTTCTTTTTGTCCTGAAATTGGTTGAACTGATGCTTTTTTATTGAAAATTTTTGCAGGGATAGCTTCTGAGGAATCTTGGCAAAGGGGACCAGGTTTGCATGTTGACTTTCGAAGAATTTTTGAATTTTTACAATTTTTACAAAATTTTGAGAAATGACCTTGGCTTTAAAAACAGGGTTTTTAAATCAAAGGTAAAAATTAATTGTACAAGATGAAATCTTTTGAAGAAATACTTTGATAGTTCATCCCTCTGGCCTGCTGGGCATTTATTGACTTTTAAAGACATGACCTCAAAGACAAATTGGGCCTAAACCCTAGACTTAGGACTTTTGACCTTAAGACAAGACAAACAACTTTGAAAGAGTTTATTGACTGAAACAACTTGATCCAGTAGTGCCAAGAGGGGAATAAAGACACCAGCTCCTCCATCCGGGTTATGGCATGCCTAATGGAATGCAATGAGATGACACTGATGAGACACCTACTTATGCAAATGTAAAGAGCTTTGATCGCCGATGGAGGGCTACTAGACCGACTCTAACAGACTTCATCACAGGTCTGCCCATGGTACAGGGCAAGGATTGTATCTTTTTCATCGTTGATTGGCTGACAAAGTATGCACATTTCTTTGCCATATCCACACACTACACAATGACACAGGTGGCCGAGTTGTTCTTCAAAGAGGTCTTCAGGCTACATGGTCTTCAAAAGACCATTGTCAGTGACAGAGACAACCGTTTCATGGGCGGGTTTTGGCAGGATCTTTTTCAGCTAGTGGGAACGGATTTGACAGCGAGCACCAGTTATCACCCACAGACAGACGGACATACAAAGATAGTTAACAAGTGGCTGGAGGGCTACTTGAGTAACTACATCAGTGGGCAGCAGAGAGCATGGATGAAGTGGCTGCATCTAGGGGAGTACTGCTACAACACTAAACATCACATGTCCACTGGTATGTCACCATTCTATGCTTTGTATGGGTATCATCCTTTATATTTTGTTGACATGATGTTTGGTGATAGCAAGGCTCCGAGAGCCAAGATTTGGATCCAAGAGAGTCAGGATATCCTCCGGGCTCTCACGGATAACATGGCTACAACGCAGAACCAACATAAGTTGTATGCTGACAGGGGTCAGGTGGAGAGACGGTTTGAGGTAGGGGACATGGTCTACCTACGATTACAGCCATACCGACAGTCGTCACTGAAGCAAAAGGGGCTGAGAAGCTCAAGCCCCGCTTTTATGGGCCATACAGGGTGATATGCAGGATTGGATAGGTTGCATATGAGTTGGAGCTGCCCCAAGGTAGCAAGATTCATAACGTTTTTCATGTATCATGCCTGAAGAAGGCATTGGGGCAGCAGGTGATAGTGACAGATGAGCTACCACCCATGGATGATGAGGGGCATTTGGTGTTGCAGCTAGAGGCTATTATTGCTACCAAGGAGAGGCAGCTGCGGAGCAGGATAGTTTGGAAATTCTTGGTGAGGTGGAAGGATTTTCTGGATGAGGATGCCACTTGGGAGAGTGAGAAAATCTTGCAGCATCCATCACTTCAGTTGCTTGAAGACAAGCAACATTTTGTTGGGGGAGACTGTAATATTCCTAACTAGCCATGGCTAATTGGAATATTCGATTTTGCTTAATTTTTTCCTTCTATAGTTATTTATGAATTAAAAGGTGAGGGAAAGGGGACATGACTCACTTTTAGAATAAAATTCACTTCCTAGTAGCACAATTTTGTGATTTAAAGGGGAGCCAAGGGGGCCAAAAGGGGGGACGCAGAAATGGAGGCCATGCAGACACTTGGAGGGACTGCGTAGTAGTGAAGAAACACATGGCAAGAGAGGGAGCTGGAGAAGGTGAGCCTTGGGATTGAGAGAGGAAAAGGATATAAAGGAGAGAGGAACCTCCTCATTTTGGCATTCGGTTATGTGCATTTGAGCTAGTCACTTCAACTTAGAGCACGTTGGCTGTTTAGCTAGTCTACAGCACTGTTTAGTGCATTGAGTGTCTCCGTTCGGAGATCTCACCCTTAGCCCCGAGGGACTTTGAGTGCCTACTTGGGCAAGGTATTTCCATCAGCATTTTTGTAGTAGTTTCATCAGAATTTCTGACAGGAGTATTGAGCATCTTGGAGGACTGTGCAGCACTGAGAGGGATGACGCAGTTCTTTCTGGCAGGAGTTTTAGCTTGAGGGTTTGTAGCAGGATTTGTGCTGGGAGATTGAGTAGGGGATCAACCCTTGCATATTGGAGGCTTTTGGCAGAGGTTTCAGGTAGATTTCTAGAGGGTTTCATTCAGTGGCAGTGCAGAGCCTTGAGAGACTGCACAGAACCCCAAGGGGGTGATTTTCGGGGTTCGGCCATTCCAGGAAAGCTTTCTAGGTTTTTCTGGGTTTCTTTAGTAGAATCTAATTCCAGAGTTTCAGCCTTTTCTGAGGAGGGGAACAACCCCAAATCCTCATTCGATTTCCAGCAATAGTAGCAGCACGACAGTTTTCCAGCAGCTGGGATGCAGATCAGTGTGAGGCCATTCCTTTGCTATTCTGAGTGTATTCTTCACTTGCCTTGTGCAAGTCGAGGTGCCATCTTTCTGATCACCTCCTGTACTCATTTTATTGCCCAGTATAATAAAATGGCTTAGCATTTCTTACTACATTTGTTGAGTATTTGTTTACGTTTCATGTATACATTGTTGTTGGCTGCACTATTGTTATTTCATCTCTGTGAGTTTTCTGGCTATTATACCACTTGTACATTTTTTTGGTTGGGATTTGCTGGTATTTGAGAAATATTCCTGGAAGGGATATTACAAACTCTTCCTTCCTTCAGTAGATTCAATACAAAGTTGATATGACCAAGACCCTTATAACCTAGACTAAAGGCTCCCTCCATCAAGTCATCTGTGTTTATTATTCAGTTCTGAGTTATGTAAGTAACACTTTGCAAACACAGTCTTCTCTTGCTTCAATTATGCGGCAGCCGCCTCATACTTGAGTTCTATGGCATCCTTACCTTGCTTCAATGTTGAGGCCACTTTCTTTGGTTTTGGTCATGTGACATTCATTATTATGATTTTATCACCTTTTATTTGTGACACACTTCAGTTCTGTAGTGGTATCTCTATTACACTTCAATTATGTAGTGGCATCATTAATTTGGTCCTTCAATAATATTTATTAACAGATATATAATTCAGTCCTTTGATCCTATGGAGACAATATGGATATAACTCAGTTCTTCATTTCTGTGGTGGCAACGTAGATGTAACTTGGTCCTTCAGTCCTGTGGTGGCAACATTATAACTCGGTCCTTTATAACAAAGATATATTGTGTTGGCAACCCAAACTTCGGTCTTGTAACAGTTTATTCATGCTTCGTTCTGTAGTAGTATAGTCTTCGATCCTATGGTGATATACCATAAAATATTTTATACTTTGGTTTCGTGATAACTTACCTTCCTCTCTGATCACCAAACTTCCTCTTTCAGATGCTCCGAACTTATTCTCTGAATTTTTTGTGAATTTGTGTCTCTGTTTTGTTGACCAAAGTTTGCCCTCCTATTTATAGTTGTCTCCCACTGTAAAATAATCTGACCAATGTTCATTTGAGAAGCCGACTTGTAGAGTATTTGTTTGGAGGTTGACCTTGCAAGGTGACTTGATGGAGGAATTTTTTGATAAAATAAATTTGACTTTGACTTAAATAAAAATCCTAAAGCCTGTAATGGAGGCTTGACCTATGATAATTGACCCAAGCATGAAACCCATGCTTTAGCAAGTCAATTTAATTAATAATAAAATTTCTTTTTCATTCTTTTGATAAATATATTTCATTATGACTCAAGTACAATTATGAAGACCGAACCTAGTTACATTCTTCAACACTCCCTCTTAACTAAGGAGGTATTCATACTTACATATATCTATATAGGTACATGGAAGATCTTAAAACACATTATCTTCGAAGAGTTTAGGCACACTCAATGCCATATACTAGATTCATGACCAGGGAAATCTATCCAGGTGGTACTAAGATGGACTAAAGCTTTCATATAGTCTAGATACCATCAGGCTTACTTACTAACCATCAACCCAGGGATCTAGGTGTGTATCCAAGGTCATATCTCCATGAACAATGCCACCCTCTCTCTTTGGGATATAGACATCAATAAATATGCTGACAAGATGTCCTCCCATGAACTTTACATAATGCATCAACACATCAAATCTCTTTAACCTCAAGCATGTTTTTCAAAAAAATTGAGAGATTTAACTGAACAGTCATAACCCTAATCAGTAACAACATTTCAAATACTCATGAGTAAACACAAACCTTCTGGGTCTTCTAACTTCTTGATGATGCCTTACAGTTCATCACAGTAGGACTTCGAGGCTTCCAAAAAAAATCTTGACAAAGGTTTCCTCAATCATCTAGCTTCCTTTCTTACATCACATGCAACAATCAAATATTTCTTTCCTTCTTTCAATAGCACTCAATATTCATTCTCCAATTTCTTCTTCAAGGTATCCATCCATTATGAATATAATATGCCCTTCCTCTCAACTTGCGATATATACCCTATCTTTTATTCATGTTCCTTCTTAACTTAAGGAGAACAACTTCTTTCTATTTCATTGGATAATCTTTCATGGATTCCATCCTTCTTATCAAATTCATCTTGGTCATCATCATTCATATGACTTCGTTCATCATGATTTCTAATCAAGTCAAATTTACTTACAAATATCTTCAAGATATTGAAGATTATGTACCCACACAACTTAAACAACAAATACAACCAAATATATATAGAAGCATGCATTTAACTATATCAGAATCATACACTAATGGAAGCATTAAATTTTAGACATCAAATACCTAAACATATTTATGTTCATAATCAACAAGAGACTATGCTTCTATACTTAAACTTCTTGTTCAGGTTTAGTCATAAACCCTAGATCTCATCATTTAAATTAACTCAATCAAGATATCAGACTCATTATATCTAGGGCTTCTGTATTTCCTTCGGAGATATGACAGACTCTTCTATGACATATTGCAACCCTATAATCATTTCAAACAAGTACAATGCATCTAACAACTTTATATTTCATATGTTAGACTTCCACTAGGATTTAATGCAAACCCTAGATTCCATACACGAAGATTTAATAATCAAAACCAATCTCTGCACAATCGAAGGTTTCAACTAACCGATTTGTAAACCCTATATTTCATCTTTGAGATACTAAGCCTTAGATATCAATAATAAAAAACCATTCACAACACAATCTAAGGTTTCAACAATATGACCAACTTCTAGTAGGGTTTGTTGTAAACCCTCGATTCAACATCATAATCATATCCTAGAATATTAGATTTCTACTAATGCTTAGTTACAAACCCTATAACAATGACCATTAACAATAATGTTAGCACATATATCCATATTGGATGCACAAGCATATCATAACAACATATACCAGGTGAATCGAAGACACAAACATCCAAACATTAAAGTTAGACATATTCCAATTAGCCTAGGGTTTCGATTAGCTAGATAAACATATACCTAAGGTTTCATTCCTAGAACATCATAAGGGCCTTGCTTATAAACCCTACCAAACCCTATAGATCTATGGTTTCGATATATAACACAACAAACCCTAAATTTTCCAGAAACTCTAAGGGTCTAGGATATCAACACATGGAAATTATCATCAACCCTAAAATATTAGGGTTTCCATAATAATACCAAAACTCTAAGCATGACATCATCAAAACATCAAAATAATAGTATTTCATCAGTAACCCTAAGTATACTAGGGCTTTCACATTAGCATAGACATATGTTTAGGTTAGGAATTTACAAAGAACCTTTTTAGGGTTCCACAAGAATGATTAAATTTATAGAGAGGGTAGATTTATCTAATGATTAATCACCCTTATCAAGAATCTTTATGATTCATAGGTACTAGACATAACTATTTTAGTAACGTAAACTCCAAAATATAGACCTTATAAGGTTTCTTTTATTGAGGTGTCCCCCTTGAATGTTCTCATACTTTGTTCTTTTGTGAGTCCAAAGAACCAACTTGATTTATACTTGCAACGTTTATTAACAAGTACAACTGAAATATAGTAGTATGATGACCGTCTAGGATTTATGTTATTTTAGGAGATGTTGAATACTAATGCTTATTGAGTCAAAATCTAAATCTTATTCAAATTTTATTTTCCATAATGAGTTGTCATATATCCTAGATATTTTGAATTAGGAACAAAAGTATATGTACTATTTTTGTTAAAGAGAACTATACAAATTCAAAAAATAACTAAAAATAATCATGCCATACATACCTTGAATCTAACATACCTTTGTCTTTTGATCGTCCTTTAAGCTTGTTTCTCTTTTCTAAAGACAGATTGTTAGATAATTATAAGGAGCAATGCTAGTACTTACTTGTATTTGGATGAGAACTTCAGGACTTATTTCATAAGACGAGGAACAATATTTTACTGCTACCATCATGACCTTTGTATCCTTTTATGATAATAATGGAGAAGATGCTACAAGTTCCAAAGGATTTCTACTGATGCAGATTGCTTCTTTGATATCTTAATGACTTCTTTCTTTCTTCGATATGTTCTTATATTCTTTATCCTTTACCACAGTGATCATGTCTTGATCGGTTTTGAGGTGTTTGAACCTTATAGTAATGATTGTATTCTTGTACTTTCTTTTGACCTTTTTCGTGCCTTCTTGAATTTGGAGATCAAACCTCAAGAGTTAGTGGTTTCCTTTAGTTTCCTTCAATGTATACGTCAGGGAGTAACTACATTTCCTTCTTTCCAATAAGGTGATCTTCAACCTTCTTCCACCATAGCTATGATACCATGTTGAGAAATCTAATAGGGTGGTAAGTTAATTGATTTCTCAAATTATGACATTATCTTTTGATGTTTCATTATTAGTTTTTTTTCTTTCAATTTATATTATTATTATCATTAAGACTATTTCCAATAAATAAATAGAAGAGGACAGGAGATATAGGCACGTAGCTAGGGAAAAACCCCTACATAGGGGAAAACCCAATCAAGAAATCTTCCTTCCTTCAGTAGATTCAATACAAAGTTGAGATGACCAATACCCTTATAACCTAGACTAAAGACTCCCTCCATCAAGTCATCCTTGTTTATTCTTCAGTTCTGAGTTTTGTGAGTAACACTTTGCAAACACAATCTTCTCGTTCTTCAATCCTGAGGAAAATTTCTTTGGTTTTGGTCACGTGACATTCCTTATTATGATTCTATGACCTTTTATTTGTTTCACATTTCAGTTCTGCAGTGGCATCATAACTAGGCTTCTATTACACTTCAGTTATGCAGTGGCATCATTAATTTGGTCCTTTAATAATCTTTATTAACAGAGATATACTTCGGTCCTTTAATAATCTTTATTAACAGAGATATACTTCGGTCCTTTGATCCTATGGAGATAATATGGATATAACTCGGTTCTTCATTTTTATGGTGGCAACGTAGATGTAACTCAGTCCTTCAGTCCTATGGTGGAAACGTTATAACTCAATCCTTTATAACATAAATATATTGTGGTGGCAGCCTATACTTCAGTCTTGTAACAATTTCTTCATGCTTCAACCTTTTCATGCTTCGGTTTGTAGTAGTATAGTCTTCGATCCTATGGTGATAGCCCAGAAAATATTTTATACTTCAGTTCTATGACAAATTTCCTTCCTCTATGATCATCGAACTTCCTCTTTCAGATGCTTCAAACTTATTCTCAGATTTTTTTGCGAACTTGTGTCTCTGTTGTGTTGAGTGAAGTTTAACCTCGTATTTATAGTTGTCTCCCACTGTAAAATAAGCCAACTAGTGTTTGCTTAAGAAGCCAACTTGTAGAGTATTTGTTTGGGGGTTGACCTTGCAAGGTGACTTGATGGAGGAGTCTTTTGACAAAACAAATTTGAATTTGACTTAAATAAAAATCCTAAAGCCTACAATGGAGGCTTGACCTATGATAATTTACGCAAGCATGAAACCCATGCTTTAACAAGCCAATTTAATTAATAATAAAAATTATTTTTCATTCTTTTGATAAATTTATTTCATTATGACTCAAGTACAATTATGAAGACTGAACCTAGATTCATTCTTCAACAAGATCAAAAGTTGAAATCTGAAATCTCTTAGACTCTTTCCAGTGTACCTTGACCATGGAAGCCATAATTCATTGTACCTATGCTATCAACTAAACTATGTTGATGCACATAGAATGCTTACTCCTAGAATTTGTTAGGACAACAATAAAACTTGGACCATTAACGGGCCCATAAAACACAAAG
>APFE031150865.1:0-36777 GCA_000404065.3 Pinus taeda
CTCCAAAATTGGTATGCAAACTGTAAGCATCAAAGGATAAGATCACGCGCATTGTTGGTCATTGTCTCGATCAAATTATAGGAGAATTCATCACCGAGTTCGTGGTAGATACTTTAGTCAGCTATAGCGAGACAAAATGACGCTTCCTCAATGGGTTGTGAGGTAAGTACGTTAAATCTCTGAACACTTGGATTAAAATGCTACTGTGTGAAAAATGGTTATGCAAAGAAATTAATGTTTGGGGCTGCGCGAAGTGGGATAATCTACAGAAACAAAGGTAGTACAAAACTAGAAACTAGCCCCTTCATTTCACCTCTGTGAGGGGCAAAGAAGAGCTCGCGAAGGTCTCACCAAGAAGTGTGATCAATTTGATAAGGCAAAGAATTCCACGCATACCGCCCCCACCCACACCACCAATAGTTTCACCATCTTCACCCCCATCTTCACCCATACCACCTCCGCCACCACCACGAAGCAATATGGCAAGCGTGATAATGTTTCCAGTGTTTAAGGGAGTAGGGAATGAAGATTCGGACCAGTTTTGGTTTGTGATAAAAGCTATATGTTAAGCCCCTGTACTACTAGTGTAACCCCTTATTGTTATTAGTACAACCCCGTTATTATATTGTTGTACCCATGTAGTCCCCATATTGTTACTATTGTGCCCCATAGAAGCCCACTATTGTTTATTATTGGTGCCCCTTACATTAATTATTGCTAATGTTCGGATTGATTAATATTATTGACCCCTTAGACTCCTATATATAGAAAGGAGGTCATGTCATTTGTATCATCTAAGAATTGTTCATTTGTGTAATGTAAAGGAGGTTGCCCCCTCGAAGAGGCTTATCTCTAAGGAATTCATCTATCTTTTCTATCTTTTTGTTAGTTGGTTCCATAAAATTTGGTATCAGAGCTTTGGATTCTAGGGTTTTTGCAACGTTTCAGATGCTAAAACAAAAACCCATTTGGAACGAAATCGTTCTGAAACTCAGATCCAAATTTTAGAGCTTTTCGCGCTATATTTGCGGAGATATGATCTGAGAAAGTTGGCCTTTTTGCAGACTCTGGAATTACATTCCAAACAAGTGACCTGGGGAAAATCACCATAAATTTGGTTTTGATCATCAGATTTAAATTTCATAAGAAGTTACAAAAAGAGGACGGACTGTAGTTTCCTATATATATTTTTTAGATCTGAAGGTCAAAACAATGACATGTGGCACTTCCTACAAGTTCGCTCTTCTGAAAAGGTATATAATCAGGTCATCTTGGGAGATTGTTCATAACTCTTTCTTGGAGAATCCAAATTTGATCAGACTAGTAGCATTAGAAAGAGAGCGCAAAGGACTATTGCAGGTCATAGTTTCATATCTTTTCTTGCTATATTTTCGGATATATGATCAGAGGAAGTTAGGGCTTTTGCAGATTCTTGAATTACATATTAAACAGGTGACCTTGGGAAAATCATCATAACTTTCTCTCTGAGCATCAGATTGAAATTGCGTAAGAAGTTACAGAAAGAGGACTTCCTGTAGTTTTCTGTATATCAGTTTTAGGTACTAAGGTTGAAACAGTGACATGGGGAACTTCATACAAGTTCACTCTACTGAACCAGTCTATAATCATGTCATCGTGGAATATTTGACATAAAACTTCCATGCAGAATCTAATCTTGATCAAACTTGCGGCATTAGAAAGAGAACACGGAGAGATACTGCAGGAAGAAATTTCAGAACTTGGAAATCTGAAATTACAGAGTTACATTGGTCTCAAGATTGAGCTCCTAAAAACAAGAAAAGGTGATATGAGGAAGTTCGATGGCAAGGATCCTGTAAATTGGATACTTCAGATGGAGCAATATTTTGATCTACATGGTGTACCACTATTACAAAAGGTATGTATTGCATCTTCATATTTAGAACCGGATCAATTTTTATGGTATAAAGGGCTTTGTTCTCGTAAACAACTTGTTACGTGGTCAATTTTCACAAAGGAAATGATAGCACATTATGAGCTTACAAAGAGCAACACCTTCTTTAGAGAAACACAACAACAATTGGAAGAGAAAAGAGAAAAATGGCTTTGTTACAAAGTAAAAAGAAATATTATGGCAAGAAGGAAGTCCACCCCTCACAACTATAAAGATGGAAGTGTTATTTCTCCTAGCCTTCCACAACCTACAAGGGTTACACCACAACAATTGGAAGAAAAAAGAGAAAAAGGGCTTTGTTACAGTTGTGATAACAAGTACATTAAAGGTCATAAGTGTGCTGAGAAGAAATTATTTTACATTGATTGTGGAGAGGAGGAAGAAAAGGATCAAGAAACGTCAAAATAAGAGTATATACACCAAGAACCAATCCCAAAGAAAGAAGATATGAATCTGACCATATCTTGTAAAGCATTGGCAAGAATTACCACTCCTCAAACTCTGAAGATAGAAGGACATATCAAGAAGAAAAATGTTCAAAAAGTGAAAGATCACATCAAGCATCAAGAAATGAATCCGACCATATTTTGTAAAGGAATGAAAGAAATTACCACTCCTCAAACTCTCAAGATAGAAGGACATATCAAGAAGAAGAAGGTTTAAGTAGTGAAATATCAGGAAGAAAGTATCAAGAAACATCAAAGGAAAAGGATACTCACAGGAACCAACCCCATAGAAAGAAGAAATGAAGCCAACAATATCTTGTAATGCATTCATCGGAATTACCACTCCTCAAACCATAAAGATAGAAGGACATATCAAGAAGAAAAAGGTAATAGTGTTGATTGATTCAGGTAGTACCAATAATTTTATTAATTGTAAGATAGTCAAGGAATTGAATTGCTTCCTATATCCAGCACTAGAGTGTCAAGTGATGGTTGTAAGTGGAGGAACCATAAATTGCTCTAGAAAGTGCCATAATATCAAGCTATCCATGGGAGAATATGTATTGAAAAGCCCAATCCTTTTCGTTGCAATGGGTGGTACTGATGTTGTACTAGGAGTCCAATGGCAACAATCCTTGGGTACAATATCTTTTAATTTCCAAGAAATTTTTATGAAATTTTCTTAGGAAGGAAAGGAAGTTGAATTAAGGGGTATCACAGGGAAACCAAGAAATATAATCAGCTCTAACGGAATGACAAAGCTTCTAAAGAAAGAGCAACGAGGCGTAATTACACACTTATATTCGCTAATGGTTCCCACATCGAAATCATGTATTTCTCCAGATCTCCAAAAAGACTTGGACACTCATTCCAAGGTATTTGAGACTCCCAAAGGTCTCCCACGTATTTGCAATCATGATCATGCTATTCAGTTTATTCCAAGAAGTGTTCCTCCAAACGCTAGGCCTTATAAATATCCATATGCCCAAAGGAGTGAAATTGAACATATGGTTGCAGAAATGGTAAAGGTTGGTAAAATTATCCAACCAAATTTGATAAACAAAGAAAGGGATGAATGGAAGAATGGCGAAGTAGGGTGGGAACTCATTCAAAAGTTGTGGAAGATCCCAGTTCCAACAATATTGCTAGAACTTGACAAGGAAGGAAAAATCATATTCGAACCTGAAGCATTCACAGAACCAAGAAGTCGTCAGCTACAAAACCGATCAATTTCAAAGCATCTCATCAAGTGGAAGAACTTACCTGCTGAAGATTCCACATGGAAGGATGAGAATTTTATACAGAAGCATCAAGAACTACTCTAGCATTGAGGACAACACTTTTTGAAGGAGAGGGGCATGTTAGGCCCCTGTACTACTAGTGTAAACCCTTATTTTTATTAGTACAACCCCGTTATTATATTGTTGTACCCATGCAGTCCCCGTATTGTTATTATTGTGCCCCATAGAAGCCCAATATTGTTATTATTGTGCCCTTAAATTATTATTGTTATGTCGACTCTGATTATATTATAACCCCTTAGACTCTTATATATAGAAAGGAGGTCATGTCATTTGTATCATCTAAGAATTGTTCATTTGTGTAATGTAAAGGAGGTTTCCCCCTTGAAGAGGCTTATCTCTAAGGCGTTCATCCATCTTTTATATCTTTTTGTGAGCTGGTTTCATAACATTGTATGGGAAGCATAGGGGGTCACGGATGACGATATAAAGAAGGAAACTTTGGTAAGCAATCTACAGGATTGCGCGCTGACCTGGTACATTAAGAATTCCAATGGAAATCCAAATGTGGGGATCGCGGATGTCCGAGCTACCCTAAGCAAAGAATTTAGCAGGCCAAAATCAGAGGCGCAGTCGATCATTGGGTTCAAGGAAATCACAATGCTACCAGGCGAGACCCCTTAGGAGTTGGATCAGAGACTGAAGTGCACAATTCATAAAGCTAACATGACGTTGACAGATGGGCAACACCGAGAATAGTTTGTAGCATCATTAACGCCACATCTATGTAACACGTTGTCACAACAGAGGCTAATGACTTAGGCCAAGGCCTTGGAGGTCGCGATGAGATTTCACGAGACCCCAATACAAGATCGCAACCTGGGAGTTCAACAAATTCACTCACAGTTCAAAAACTTATGCCTTGAGATGCAGAATTTGAAACAAGATAGGACAACTCACCCAGAAGTGCACGATGAGGTATGGTGCATAAAGTGCAAGGGCCAGGTCTAGGGACATGACAAGGACCATTGCCTGATTTTTGCGAACTACCTCACGATAGGAGGGCCAATGCCATTGATATTGGAGGCACAAGAAGGACCAAGCGCGGCACCTGCACTATGGTGCGTGATTTGTGAGATAGCAGGAAAGCATGCTACAGATAACTGCCATTTATTGTAGAATTCACATTAGTTGTTCTATAATTTCTATAGATCAGTGGTACATGATGAGCGCACTTGTATAAGTTACGAGTTGATGATGGATCAAACTCCTAACTACAAAGTTCAAGCTAAAACGCGGCCCCTTGATCAGAGCAATGATGGTGTGAACCAGATTTCAGGGGCGCGGAGGAGGTCGAGGTGGAGGAGGAACAGGAAGAGGTCGTGGACAGTTGATATGTTACAATTGCGGAGGGCCAGGACATTATGCCTGCAATTGTACAAATCCAATGAGTCCATCATGGTTGTATTATACATTGTTTTATCACAAGACAGAGGATTGTCCCACACTGATAGCAAGGTTGCATGATAAAGGATCACTCCAACCTCCCTCATCTCGGAACCTACAAATGATGAGGTATGTGTCATGCAAGGAAGACCCTAATGTAAATATTGTGCTCCGAAGTGGAATTATGATATGGGATGGCAAAGGAAAGTATCCTGAAGAAAGTACTTGGGTTTGCAAGGGTCTAATGAAGGAACCAGAGTTTGATTTTGAGTGTGCTAAGGACACCTTCATGGAAGCCAAGAGGAACTTTGTTGATGCCTCCACTTCAAGAAGTAAAGACAGACTAGAGCCGGAAATGGACCCATCGATGCTCACCACATTCCTGGAAACATGCATGAATTTGTTGCAAGACAGCAAGGCTATAAAGGGGCTGCAGGAACTCATAAATAGATGCACTAGGACCGCGCCAAGAGAACCGCGTGTAGTCTGGAAGCTCGGAAAGCACACAATGTGAAAGGGAAGGGAGATGAGATTGACCACGCGGATTGGAGAATATGAGATGGACCAAGTGATTCTAAATCTAGGATCGAACGCGGACATCCAGCCGATGCAGACATGGGAGTGAATGGGAAGGCCTACACTACAATGGTCTCCTATCCGACTGTGAATGGAGAACCAGCAAAAGATCCTACCTATGGCAAGATTGCAAGGAATCACAATAGATATTGAAGGAGCAAGTGCGCTAGCAGATTTCGAAGTGATAGAGATTGTTGATGACAGCAATCCCTAACCCACACTATTAGGAATAGATTGGGCCACTGACATGAATGGGGTGATAAATCTAAAGAAGTGCAAGATGATTTTTGAGAAAAAGTCTCTACGCGTGGTTGTACCTTTAGACCCTACAGAAGGATGATGCTACACAGAGTTGGTGCATGACTACGACAGAAATGATGACTTGGACTACATGTACAAGATAACTACAGGAGAAATAAACTGGGTGAATCCGACCACGGATGGATGAATCTCATGTGAGCACGAAATCTCATGCACATCAGATTCAGACGAGGAAATAGAACGATAGCAGAACCGGTTACACGAGGTAACCACACTGAACTGTAACATGATGACAAGATCATTGCGCTGCGTATCAACGGAGGTAAGGAAAGACCAAATGCGCAGAAGGTTATCCACGTAGAAGCCTTTAACAAAGTATGTAAATTACTAAACATAGTCCACAATGTGAAGAAAACTGACTGGGACTTGGGTGTACCAGCAGTTCTATGGTCTTATAAGACCACATGCAAGAACCTAACCGCATAGGCACCACCGAGGCTGGAGTATGAAGCAAACATTATAAGCCCCATAGAGCATGAAATGCCTAGTCCACAAATGACGGCACCAGTAGATACGATAGTTCGCATAACCTTGGAAGAAGAAATTCAACGGGGCAATTTTAGGCTCCAAGAACTTGAGAAAGAAAGGGTGTGATTAAGGAAGAAAAGTGCTCTGGTAGAAGCGAAATTCAAGAAGCTAGAGGACGAGATAAAGGAATATTTTCTTGATAAGAAGACAAGGACTATAAAATAGGGTGTACATGATCACACTAACAAGTTTGAGGACTATCACTATGAATTGATCAGTCTGATGCCTTGGCTTGAACCGCATATTACTATGTGAATCAACCAAAGTGGCATGATGCAGATGATAATGTGTGCAACGCCGCCAGTGACAATAAAAGGTGGGTATTTTCCAGAAAGAATGATGGATGATCGGATGAAACCCTATATAGGTGGCACGGCCACCTGACTAGCTGTGGAAGTGCTCTTGGCAGTTGAAAGGAGGCGCGGCACTATAAACTACTCTGCCCGGGAGCTTCGTGATGTTGGAGCTGCGTGCAGAAGCAAAGAGTCACAGGGTTCGCGACCACGCAAGGGGGGTTGCACTGTTGCGTGGGTTGGTAAGAAAGTGACCGTTGATGTCACTATTCACGATGTGATGCTCGACTTGAGACCAAATGGAATGGGCGAAAGGCATTTAAGACGCGATTTATGGGAAATATTTGGGAAAATTTGCCACTAAGGGAGCATTAATGAACCAGATTTGAGGGGAGTGGTCAAATTTAAATTCAAAAGGCACTATAAATTACAAAGGGCTGCCCAAAAAACAACACTTGGTCATTTGCAAATTGAGAATTTGTATACCACGCGTAGCCTGAGCAAAGCCTCGTTTGACCTATGCAGAGCATTGATTAAGCCCCTGAGTACGCGATCGATAGATTTCTAGTTGGACGTGATGGAAGCATCTGAGGAAGTTATGGAAATAATAGAGATGACTGCAGAAGAGGCCACACAGGCCTTGACTATGGGAGATGCCCCTGAAGGTGTCAGGATTGTCACAGAAATCCCCAAATCACTCCAAATGTCAAGACCAAAGAAAGACAAACAGGCGATGGTTCCTATACATGTGTCCTTGTGAAACCTACTACGCACCAGGCTGACAATGGAGGAGAAGGGGAAAGTGGTTAACATAGAAACCGATGAGGAGGAGGAAGACTTGGAGGACCTGATCATCAAAGAAGATGAGGACAAAGGCATGGAGGAGGAAGCTAAGCATGCGCACCCCCCAACAAAGTTGTCCACTTATATCCCCCCGTAGAAGGGGAAGGCTAAAGTGCCCAAGGATCTTGATGCGAGAAAGATCTCTCTCCAGACCTCGTTCCTCCCAAACAACATCATTTTTGAGGGCACACACCTAGGATGGGTTCCTAGCTTAAAATTTGAAGATTGGGACCTCGCTGACCACGAGAATTTCCATCACCTGGAGACCGCGCAGCTCATGAAGCCTAAGTAGAACACCGCAGTGGGGGTTACTAAATTAGAGCTGCAAAAGTGGTTACATGAAGTGGAAAAGGTAGGGCTATTAAATCTACTTTGGGTGCCACATTTCCACCGCGCCCCAATAAAAATTTTCGTCTTCAGGCAACTGCTCTACCTGGTGCATGGTGGGTGCTTATGGCTAGAGGATGCCATCCCCATCACGTAACACTTGATTCACCGCATCACTCAACTGCCATGCAAAGGAGAGGACCTTGCAGATGTCTCGGAGGGGAAAAGTAGTGACTTGGCCATCACAGAGGCCATGAAGAAGAATTATAAACTGGAAAAGAAGAAGTGGGGCTATGCCATTTCCAGCATCAAGGACAAAGCAGTAAGAGTGGAGACCCAAATACTGGCATGTAAGGTTATGTGCAAGTGTCACACTGATGAGTTACCTACACCAGTGATAGCACTTGTTGAGCAGTGCACGGAGGGCATCTAGTTTAACTGGTCCAAGTTCCTCTGCAAGGAATTCTTGGAGAATTGTCATGAAGCTCAGGAACAAGGCAAAACATTCCACTATGCATGACTTCTATTGGCCATAGTGCTCATGGCAGCGGAATCGCCAAAGAACATTCAATTCCCCACAATTGACAGGGATCTATCGGAGGCTGCAAAGTACACTTCACTCTGGGCCACAAAGGATGCAAATAGGATTCGCAATAGTAAGATATTCTAGGTATTCATGGAGATGAACCTCAGAATGGGGATCAACCGCAAGTCGCGGTTATCACCCAGTGTCTACAACAGCCTACAAAGTTTTGTAGAGTTTAAGGTGGACCTCCACAACATATACATCAGAGTGCACGAGGACTTAGCCAAGCAATGGATAGAGCTACCCTTTGTAGCCACAAATGATGTCATCTTTAATGTACTGGAGACATGGTCGTCGGAGTGGCGTGCTCCAGACATTGCAGAAATGGAGAAGTCTGTAGTGTAGAGGAAGAAAGAGGAGGCAAAACTACGCATGGTGCAGTTGGTAGAGAAGAGAAGGAAGTTGGCATCGGCAGCAAAAGTACAGGAGGCGCGGGACGTTGCATAGACAGCAGTTGAACAGGAAAAAGGTCGCAACAGCAATTGTAGTGCAGGAGGTAGCCGCGAAGGCGCATGAGGGCCAAAAGTTGCCTTCGCATGGGCAGTAAGTAGAGGAAGAGGAGGGAGGCGCAGACCCACAACCCGTGTCAACACAGCTCTGAAGTAAAAGAAGTAGAAGAAGCAGTTCCGACACTGCGGTCTCGAAACAACATGTACAGGAAATCCAGCAGACAACCACTCAGTGCGCTGCCAACCTTGCAGCAGTTCGAACAGAGTTGGAGGGACTCCATGCAAAGATCTCCACACCGACAGAGTGACTCAAGGGCAAGTCACGATGTTTGTGTTGGGGGCTTGTTGGGCATGGAATCCCCCCAAGGCATGTTTTGGGGCTTAAAGCCCAAGTTTTGACCAAGTCTTTTGTAAAAGCTCCACAAAAGATGGACGCGGAGCGCGAAGCTATAATAGAGTCACAAGGTTGTCCACCCTCATTTTTTTAATGCAATTTTAGCTTGATAGACCTACCTATGGTCCGCATACCATGGGATTTTATAAATAGAGCGAGGCTCTAAGTGTATAGGATAGCTAATAAAATGGAAGCATGATGAGTCTAAGAGACTAAGTCGAAGTGTAAAGTGTGTCTTTGGGTCATAGGGTAGGAGAAGGATCTACAGCTGAGTGCGCAGAGGCCTAGAAGTCCGCAATTGAGCACGCGAACCCCCGCAACTGAGTGCGTAGGACAGGTCGAGTCTATAATCATTGGAAGAATTAATAAAGAGAAGTTTACCATATTACTTTGTATCTTTTCCTGTTTTAATAAATGATTGGGTTTAAATTGCAAGTGTACTACTTATTTGCTGTGTGAACTCATATGAATGTGTTGTATAAATAAATATAATGTAAGACATCTATTTACGTGAGAATAATTGACTAGGCATAGGAAGATAAGTAAGATCTCAGGTGCTACTTTAGGGAATAGCGCAGAGCGCTGCTCTAGTAGCGTGAAAGCTCCATAGCCCCTGGTTAGGGTTGTGCAAAAGTAAGTACATCAGGGCATGAAGGCTTGGGAAGTGCACAAAGCAACCTGCGTGAAGGGACTAACAGTTGGACCAGTTCAACCTCTCAGACATCTCAAGGGTGCAGAAACCCAGTTCTAGCCCCCCGCCATACTACTTAGGGTGAGACCTCAATCCGCGCTCCGTGGACTATTGCCAAAAGATCCAATAGTACAGGGATTTGTTTGGCTAATTAACTCTGAACTTGGGTTAGGCCCCAAACATCTAACAACTATGTAGTTCTAGTGCTTAAGCCCAGGTCTTAGCCTCCAAAATTGTGCAATTCAGCACTCTAGCCTGGCCCAAACTATGCACTGCACAATCTTTGAGCTCAAGATCAAACCCTAATATCTTGAACTCAACAATCATCGAGCCTTATTTTCCTCCTCAAAATGCACAGTTGGCTTAAATAGTGGAAAATTCCTTCATCCTGTCTCACTGACTCCCAAAATTACGTAATTTCTCTCCCCTGCCCAGTTAGTACTATGCATTGTGCAGTCTCAAGCCTCAAGCCTCAACCCTGAGCTCTGGAACTGCATAATTGTATAATCACCTGGGCTCCTCTATCCTCCAAAACCGTGCAATAGGATGATCCCTTGCCAATCCCTTCAGCCTGTCACACTAAGCTCCTAGATAGTGTAGTTTTCTTCCTTAGTCTAGCCTGAACTACGCATTGTGCAATCTCAATGCTCAAGCTTCACCCCTAACTTCCTAAGCTATGCAATTGTGTAGTTTTTGAGCATCTTTCCCAGCCTGTCACCCAATTCTGGCTCATTCAATGAATCAATATCCATCATCGTAGACTAGGAATTTATCGGATTAATGTTGTCTTTTCATGAGTGGATTGCAGATGCCTGTACTCTATCATGCTATGGAAATATGATGAAGACACATATGGATTTGAAGACATAATATGATCACTAGGCGAGAAGACGAAGGAACATCGGACTATAACAGAATATGAAAGATCAAGATCACATGGAATACTCCTCATCTTCAAGTCATAAGGAGGAGGAAGAAGAAGAAAATGCACCATCATTTCGAGAAGACACAAAGAAAGCACCTGCAAATAATGGCTTGACATTCCCATGTCATCATGTAGTCCATGTCATGTCATGTCATGAGTCATCATGTGCCACATCATTTTGTGGAATATGTAATTCAATATTGGAGAAATGTATTGTATAGTAGAAGTCCAAAGGACATGTACAAAATATGAAGAGTCATATAAAGTCTTAAATTCATGGGAAGTCAAATAGTCATGAGGGTATTCAAAGAGTCAGAAGGAAGGTGAAGCATCACTTCCCCATTGGTTATATATACACCCTCATTCTATGAGCAAGGGACTTTTCACCATGGCTCCTCCCACAAGGCATTAGAGAGACAAGCTAGTTCTTTTGTGGAGCAAGGAGTGGCTCCAACCTTCCACTATTGGAGCTAGTGGTTTTCATTGTATACATGTGCCTTAGGACTTTTGCTTAATATCAAAAGCCTTAGGGCCAACACATTCTTCATGCATGGATTATGAATATTTGTAAGACTATTATGTGGATGTTTGTAGTTCATGTTTTCTTTTGTTTGTGCTGAAGTTGTTCGACTATTTCAGTTATTTTAGTACTTAACATATTTAGAATGGGTTGTAATGGTTTTTATCATTGTCACATCCTTGTGGACTATTCTGCATGATACTAGATAGATCTTTTGCATTGATTGGTTGTAATGATTGTCGCATACTTTGAGGAATATTCGCTAAAAGTAAGATGGATCCTTCTTGGTTGTGGGTGTCTCTACTAGGGTGGTAATATTACCTCACTTTTAGAGGTTTGATACTTTCTCTCCATCCATAGTAGAAGAAACTCGACACACTTCAACTAAATACTCACCAGGCATGTTTGCATTCCTCTTTCTTGCTAACAGTTAGAGCCAAGGAAAATCTTCATGAATATATGGAAGTTGGGTCGATATCCCGAATAGAGATCCTATTCCCAATAGTGTGAATTGTAATTGGGACTTCAAATCAGGGAGACCCCCTTGGTTGACAAATTTCCAGCTCCATCAATAGAATCCAACACTTGTTTCTTCCTTAGAATCTCAATTGATTGTATGTCTGGTAATTGTTTTATTATCATGTTATGTTTTGACTATCAAGGTATAACCATAACATTTGGTTTTTGTTTTCCTGAGTCTAAATGTAATGACTAGGTGGGTAAAGTTCATGATATCCTTTGAGATGGAGTGAAAACACATACAAAGAACTAAGAGTGAGCACCGCATGCTTGAATATTGTACTTTGTTTTAGAGGCAATAATTTTTTTTAATGTGTGTGTGTATGTTATAAACCATCATAGATACATCATAACTCCAAATATATCACAAATCTATCAAGCACCAAGAGGAATCAAATCTCTCAAGGCGCAACCTCTTTTTTTAGTCAAATTTTTGAAGAAATGTTTGCACCTCAAGAGATTTGATCCCTCTCGACACTTGATAAAACCAGGGTTAAGACGGATTTTTTAAAGTTTTTTCTTATCCATTAAGAATTAATATAAGAAAATGCTTTGTAATTAATCAAATGTAAATTCAAGATTAAAAATATAATAAATATATTATATTTACTCATTTTATTTATCTTAATAAAGTATGAGAAAAGTTATTATTTAGATTTTTTATTTTATTTTGAAATATAAACTTGTTATATAATTTAAACAATTAATATATGGTATTTTTATATATGACAATAACTATTTGGAGAAAGTTATTTTACATAAATATTTTTTAATCGAACCCTATCACAAGTTCAATAGGAATTATAGTATTGAGAAAAGTATAAATGGAGAATGGAAAGCTAATTATAAGCTAGAAAATAGTTGTTAGTTAGTAGATATTTGGATATGGGACTAGAAAAATCTCCTCTTGGAGACTCTCGCTACTTCTATTATTTTATATAGATATAAGGTTTGGACTTGAAATGTCACTAGAGAGTCATCAAGGTAAAATATATCTAAGAGTAGTTTATGACATAAACTCTTAGGGTTAAAGGAAACACTCTCTATCATATCCTATTGATTTTTCCCTGTTAAAAGCATGGCTAATATTAGGTATATTATGTATAAGAAGAGATTAAATAATATGTAAACCAAGAATATACCTAAAATTACTTTTGAATCTAGCAAAACATCCACCTTTGGCTCAAATGGGGATGGCTTAAGTATTCCGAGTCTTTGCTAGACCATTGGGGGGTAAAGAAGGAGATAATTTTGCAGAACAAGAAAAATATTAAAATTATTATTACATCAAAATTTAAAGAAAAATTGTGGGTGATAAAGAGATAGAGGGAAAAATAAAACCAAGATATTATAAGGAGGTGATCAACCCCAATCTTGAAAAATAAAATATATCTCTCCCTATTAACTAATTCTAAGAAGGAAATAAACATTGTTAAAAAATTCCAACTAATTCTCTTGAGTTTCATAACGAAATTGGGCATTCGTCAATTCCTAAAAAATCATTGGATGAAAGATTCTGTCACCTTTGCAACACTAAGAGGTTTGAAGATGAAAACAAGTCCAATGAATTCTCTTAAGCTTCATAGCGAAATTGGGCATTCGTCAATTCCTAAAACATCATGGGATGAAAAAGTCTGTCACCTTTGCAATACTAAAGGGCTGGCGGTGAAAAGAATTTTCTCATAGATTGTCCAATGTATACACAAATTTGATCTAATTTTCAAAATGTATGTCACACTACCAACCTTCTTGACCTTTTAAGTCAACAAAACTATGTTCATCTTATAACATTCCCCTTAATGCTCTTTAAGCATAGAAACAAAATGCTAAAGAATACCAAGTAATATCTTACCTTATTAAGGTTCAATATACCATATTGAGCATAGTGAACATTAATCAACTTCATCATCATCATTAAACATTCAATATTCAATTTTATAATTATAATTACAGTTATTTCCTCAGTTCAAATTGTGAGCATTGGGAATAATGCAAGGAAAGAAATCAACCTCCCTCTTAGGTTTAAGGTAAGAGAGAGGTTGTTGGTACTTCGTCTGCCCATAGTGTATACTCACTTAAGATAAAAATATAGTTACTTTATTATAAAGCTTTAACATGTCAATTTATGAGACTTGAACCTTGGTGGGAAGAATCACAAAAAAATTTCCCAGCCAATGATCTTGAAATTGTGTGGATATTCCACAAAATTATTTATCAAGAAAGGTCCGTTAAAATTATACTTAAAAATCCAAAATCTATACTATGCATATTAATTTTCCTTAGACTTCTAGATCTATTGAGTTATAATTTCATGGATACAATATGTAAAATGTGGAAAATAGAGAATAGACAAAAATACAATCACTCACAACCATAAGAACACAAGATATACCTTGGGAGACCATTTCAGGAGAGAACCTAGCTGGAAGGTGATGCTACTCTACTCTCTTTATTTGAATGGAAAATTGATGCAAGTACAAATAAATGAGGCATGTGGCCAGCGGGCTACTACAGTACACAAATTTTTTCTGTTTTCTCTCTCTCTCTATCCACTCTTGACTACTTTTCTCATATAGAACAAAATGCACTCAAATATAATGAAACCCACTTTCCTTCTAGTGACCTAGTTATAACATAGCTCAATAGCCTACTAGTAGTTAGGATTGACTCTAACTCTTAATTAAAGTTATAATATTAACTCTTCTAGAGTATTCTTTGTCATGATCATGTGGCTAGCCCCTTTTCCCTGAATAATGGGGTTTGATGTAGCATCCTCTCAAATTATGGTGGTCAAAAATAGGAAGGTCAACTTCTAAGTGGCATAAATTTTGCACATAGACTTTGATTGAGGTGATTCTTGCATTGTTGGAAAATTTTGTGTGTGTATAATAACAAAAAAGGGTTTTCTTTTAAGTGGGAAATTTGTATCCCCAAAAAAATTGTTTGATGCCTCAACCAATCTGATAAGGTTTCAAATCCCAATTTTCCAAACTGGGTCACGCCTATAAAAATGGCCTTGTGAACTAATTCCTCCACGTTTCCCACTCTAAAAGCATAAATATGGATGAAAAACAATATAATTACCAAATCCATATCACACCTCCCCATTTTGGGGGCATTTTGGTCCCAAAAATATTCTATTAAATGAGGTGAGGACATTTATCCTCCACCCTCTCTCGTGTGTACCATTAAGTCTTTCCTGGAAGCTATCATTTCAAAAAAATGCGTGAAAAGTCATGCTTCCCTTCTCTTGTAGTTATGGACCTCTTCTGCAAAATTGTATCCTTTATCAACTCTGCCTAGGAATCTAGTGCCAAATCATTTACAAAAGGTAAGACTTGTCCCTCTTTATGATCTACCATTGATGGCTTATAGAGTTTTAGATTCTTGACATTCACCACTAAGTAAATGTACATGTATGGGGGCTAGATTGAGTTTATAGGTGATATCTCCCACCTTTTCTAGTATCTCAAATAGACCATATCATAAAGCCTTTGTTTTCTTTCTAAGGACCTATAGCCTCTCCTTTTCAATTGTAGTCACACTCTGTATCCCACCTTGAATGACTTATATTTTTTTTTTGTTCATGCCTTGTCTTATATTTTTCCCATGAATTCTACAGTGTCTATTGTACCTATACATGGATCTGCCTTATATTCTAAATAATTTTTTCAGCCCTTAGGGCATCCCTTATAAGATCCTTCCTCACTCCTCCTTATTTCCCATATGAAATATCCAAAGGTAAAGGTGGAAAGTATCCAAAACAAATTTCAAATGGGGACTTACTAGTGGAAGTGTGGACTACTCAGACTTACTAGTAGAAGTGTGGATTACTCCATTATAGGAGTGATGCATATAAACCATATTTTCATCCTAGGTACTCACATGCTTTTAATTGTAACCCCACAAAAGCTACACTAAAGACATTTTGACTAATTTTGTATGTCAATCTTTCTATAAATAGAATGTTGTACATCTCTTCAACTTCATGTCCATATTCTCCCACAATGTACTCTAGAATAAATATTGTTTCCTTGTCTAAAATAATGCTCCTTAGTATACCAAACTGCACCCAAAGCTATCCAAAGTATAATTTTATTGCTTCTTTCCCATTTATGGTATTTTTACAGGGCATCAAAACACAAGTCTTGTTGAACCTATCAACTACCATGAACAGGTAGTCATGTCTCATCCTAGTTGTTGTTAAAACTCCAATAAAGTCCATGGAAATTATTTCCCAAGGATAAGTGGTAGGTCAGGGATGATATAGAGCCATATTTCCTGGTACTAAGCTTGTTGGTATGAAAATGCATGCATCCTCTTATGAGCATAGCTATATGTTCTTGCATCTTGGGCCAATACACATACCTCTCTACATGTTGGCCACTATCTTCTCTACATTGAAGTTCCTTACAACCTCTAAAGTGTGAACCTCTCTAATTGGTTTCAATCACTCACCTTTAGGAACACATAACTTATCCAACATGTAGAGTAACCCGTCCTGGAGATGGTAGTTAATTATGTTTTCACCATCGTGCACATGACTATATCTCTGGAAATACCTCCTTTGTTCGATAGCGGAAGCCCCGTGTAATGGTTTTGGGGCTTAAAAGCCAAAAGTTAGGGTAATGATATTGTAAAATGTTCCACGAAGTGCGGGAAGCACGAAATGTAATAGATCGAGTCAAAGGGTGGTCCACTTGAAAATAATATAAAATAATAGGAAGTTAATCGGCCTGCTCATGGTCCGCGGACCATGAGAAGGTATAAATAGAGTGAGGCTCTAAGGGTAGAGGTAGCGGGGGAAAGGAATTTGATGTGGTATGGGTTTATTCTTTCTGCATCTGTAAGTCCAAGTCAAGGGTGTTGGTAGATAGATAGAGGCTCTGCAGTTGTGTGCGCAAAGGCCTGGTAGAGTCCGCAGCTCTGTGCGTGGACCCCTGCAACTAAGTGCGTAGGGCGGATTTGATTGTACTGAGAAGGAGAACAATAAAGATAAGAATTTCTGAGTCATTGTATGTTTCATCGTGAATCTATCTGTTACTTATGTTTTGAATTTATGCATATTTCTATGCGCACTGGGTATTATTGTTAAATGTTTGCTTAAATACCATAAGAATTAGATCTGATCTAGAATACATTCAGTAATACTAATAATTAAAGAGCACTGAGGCGCGGACCTACGAGGAAGTCGGTCAGAGGTACAGAGTAGCGCGAGGCTGCAGAACGGTTTGCTAAACCTCCAAACCACATCAAGACATCCCAAGGGTGTGGAAACCTGGTTCCAGCACCCTCCCCTACTACCTCGGGTGAGAATTCAGTCCGCTCTTCATGGACTGTTGCCAAAAGGGCCGGTAGTTGTGGGATTTGTTTGGCTAATGACTCTTCTGAACCTGGGTTAGGCCCCAATAAGCCAACAAGTGGTTTTGTTGATAGGACTGGGATCTACCTGAGGAATTTTTGGTGTCAGAAGTCTGGAACCTTACGAAAAAAGAGATTGAATAGTGGTTGGATCAAAAGTGGTACGAGTTCGTAGTGGGCCCTAACACACCCGCACACAAACCAGAAGTTAAACATGACGAGCACGATCAAGTTGTCGGTATTTAAAGGAGCAGGGAGCGAAGACCCAGAACTATTTTGGTTCGTAATAAGGGTAGTATGGGAAGTGCACAAAGTTATGAACGATAATATTAAAAAGGCTACCCTGATGAGTGCGCTGCAAGACTGTGGATTGACATGGTATATAAAGTACTCGAGAAATCACCTGAATGCGGGAATAGTGGTGATCCAAGATGCATTGAACAAAGAATTTAGCCGGCCAAAATCAGAAACGTAGTCAATCATTAGGTTCAAAGAGATTGCGATGTTGCCAAGAGAAACTCCTTGGGATCTGGATCAGAGACTGAAAAGTACGATCCGAGAAGCTAACATGACGCTAATGGATGAGCAACACCGCGCATGGTTTGTGATGTCTTTAGCACCACATCTACAGACGGCGTTATCACAACAAAAGATCTCGACCCAAGCTGAAGCATTAGAGATCGCGATGAGGTTACATGAGACTCCAATACAAGATCCTGGCTTGGGAGTTCAGCAGATCCACGTGCAAATACAAAACCTGTGTTTAGAAATGCAGAGTTTGAAACGAGAGAAGGCATCCCGGCCAGAAGCATGGGAGGTGTGGTGCATAAAATGTAGAAGCCAGGGCCATAATAAGGATCACTGCCCAGCCTTTGCGAACTATTTGACAGCGGGGGGACCAATGTCATTGCAACCAGAGGCACCGGTGGGGCCAAGTGCGGCCCCCTCGCTCTGGTATGCAATCTTCCAAGTAGGAGGAAAGCACAACACGGACAACTGTCACCTATTGCAAAAGTTTACCTAGACCCCCCAATAGCTATTTTGTAATTTTGTAGATCGGTGAGCCAAGAGGAATGAGATTGTCGTAGCTATGAATTATTGATGGATCAAACACCTGCCTACAGGATGAAAACTGAGGTACGAGGCTAGGATCTAACTACGGCGATGGCGCGCAGTGGGTTCCAGGGGCGAGGAAGAGGATGAGGAGGAATGGGGCTAGGAAGGGGTCGGGGGCAGCTAATCTTCTATAACTTTAGAAGACCAGGGCACTATGCATAGGATTGTACCAACCCGGCCAGAATATCGTGCCCCTACTGTGAGCAGTTTGATCACGAAATGATAGATTTCCCCACATTGATAGCACAGATACATGAGAAGAGGGTAGCGCAACCTACGGCGATGCGGAACGTCCAAATGATGAGGGAAGAACCACGCAAGGAAGACCCCAACATGAACATGATGCTCAGAAGTGGCACAGCCATAGAGGAGGATATGGGGAAATTAACCAAGGATGATGCAGGGGTTCACAAGGAGACAGATCTCAAAGCTAGGAAGAGCTTCGTGGAGGTCTCTACCCCAGGTAGTAAGGATCAACCCAAGCCAGAAAGGGATCCCTTAATGCTAACTACCCTTTTAGAGACATGCATGAAATTGCTTTGCGACAATAGGGTAGTTAAAGGATTACAAGAGCTAATAACTAGGTGTGCAGGGTCAGGAGAACCCTGTGTGGTCCAGAAATTGGGAAAACATGCTTCGAGTATTGGATGGGAAATGTGATTAATGATTCATATTGGTGACTATGAGATGGATCAAATTATTTTGGACTTAGGCTCAGATGCAAACGTGCTGCTTAAACAGACTTGGGAGTGGATGGGCAAGCCTGCACTGTAATGGTCTTCTATTCAATTACGGATGGCAAACCAACAGAACATCCTGCCCATTGGGAGACTACAAGGAATCACCATAGATATAGAAGATGCGAGCACACAAACGGACTTTGAGGTAATAGAAATCATAAAGGACAGTAGCCCTTACCCTGCATTGTTAAGGATAGACTGGGCCACAGATATGAATGGGGTCATTAATTTAAAGAAGCGGAAAATGATATTTGAGAAGAAGTCACTCCACTTAGTCATTTCGCTAGACCCAGCCAAAGGAGCACGCTACACGGAACCCGTGTGTGATGAAGGAAGTGATGATGAACTAGATTGTATCTACAAAATCACTGCACGAAATCTAGATTGGGTCAATCCAACTACAGAAGGAAGAATATCGTGGGAGTGTGTAGAGTCATGTACTATAGATTCAGATGAGGAAGATGAGCGGTGGCATAATCGGTTGAACGGAGTAACCATGTTAAACTACAACATGATGACTACATCGTTGTATTGCGTAAAAGCTCAGGATCGCAAATTGTCGATGTATGATGGGCTGTCAGTAGTAGATGAATTCTTGAACAAGTTTGAAAGCACGGTACCAGAGCACCAACTATTCGATGCATTAAAATGGGTGTTTCGCGTGATGCCTACGTGTTGGTGGGGAACACATGAAGGAACTTTTGAAGATTGGCGTGGCTGCAAGCAGATGATGTAGATAAGGTTTGGGAAGCCGAAACTATGAGTAACTGAGAAATACGAGGGATGTGATGATCCGCGTAGGCACCTTACCAGATGGACCCAGGCCTATGGAGAAGAGCCCCAGCCGGAGTGGGTACATTTATTTTATCATACCTTGGATGTCATCCCAAGGAACTGGTACACTGAAACAGAACTCTAACATGGTACAGGCAAATGGGATATCTTGCGAAGGGTTTTTATTAACATTCTCAATTGAGGACCAATGGATGGACACTGTTGACGATTCATTGCAAGTTGTGAAGGCCGCCATTTTCAAGGTACCACTAGAACCAGAGGAAATAGTGCAGCCAGATTGGTCGCATTAATTGAGCCAAGCCCTAGAATGTTACAACGTGCAGATAGAAGATGATGAGGATGACCCTAGAAACATCAATATTCCGAACACAGAGGGGAGTCACGAGGTTCGTAGACCAGCGATCGAGGACCCCGACATCACTGTGCCACTGAAAACAAAACAAATTGAACATTGGTACGGAGGAGAAGCCGAAGTATGCAATGCTTGGGGACCATTGGGATGATGCCAAGGTGGAGAAGGTCATCGAGTTATTGCGAGAATATCAAGATTTATTCCCAACCAAAATCAAAGAGCTAAAAAGGATCCTCGACAACCTAGGAATGATGAAGATAACTCTGAAGCTAGATGCGAAGCGAGTCAAGCAGTGGCCTTATTAGTTGAATCCAAAATATAAAGCTAAGGTCCGTGAAGAGTTGGACAAAATTCTTGCAACAGGAATAATTGAACCAGTGTAGGAATCTGACTGGGTAAGTCCTATGGTTGTACAGGATAAGAAACAGACGAGAGAGATTTGCATCTGTGTGGATCTCAGGAAGCTCAACGATGTATGTGTTAACGATCCACTCTCGACGTCATTTACAGACGAAGTACTAGAAAATGTGGGTGGACAGGAAGCTTACTCCTTCAGGGACGGTTTCTCGAGGTACCACTAGATCAAGATTTCACTAAAGGATCGGAGTAAAACAACTTTCGCAACCGAATGGGGTTGTTTTCGTTGCACTGTGATGCCCTTTGGACTGAAGAACGCGCTGACGATATTCTCACGCATCATGATAGCTGCATTCAAGAAATTTATACACAAGCTCTTGGAATTATATCTTGATGATTGGACCGTATTTGGGCTAGTCAAGAAACATACCACGAGCTTACGGTTAATGCTAGATATGTGTCGACGACACCAGATTGCACTAAATCTAATGAATTGTACTTTCCTCATCCCCTTCAGGAACTTGCTCGACCATGTGGTCTGTAAGCAAGGCCTAATGGTGGATCCTACGAAGATTGTTGTAATACTCAATTTGCAAGCACCACACAGTGTCAAACAATTGTGTGCCATGCTGGGACACATTGATTACTATCGGAAGTTCATTAAGATCTATGCACAGATCATGGCACCTATGGAACATTTGTTGTAAAAGGACGCAACTTACTGTTGGAATGAGGAATGTAACAAAATTCTAGAGACTCTCAAGGAGAAGATGGCATCAGCTCCCATTTTGGTCTTTCTGAAATGGGACATCAAATTTCACATGCATTTTGATGCATCATGTATCGCTTTGGGCGTTGTGCTTACGCAGGAAGGAGTGAAAGGAATTGATCACCCGATCACGTTTTCAAGTGAACGACTATCCAAAGCAGAGAAGAACTACTCCACTACTGAGCATGAGGGCTTGCGATGGTATACGCGCTCTAGAAATACCACCACTATCTACTCGGGGAACACTTTAAGATGTATACTGATCACTTTGCACTAAAATATCTAGTGAATAAGCCTGTGTTGGGGGGTGCATTTGTAGGTGGCTGCTATTATTTCAAGAATACGATTTCGAAGACATCGTAAAGCCAAGACGTCTAAACGCAGGACTAGATCATCTGTCCCGAATTGAGAACGACGAAGAGCCCACAAACTTAGAGGAAGGACTACCTGATGCATAACTGTATGCAGTATGCATCGCAGATGGCCACTTTGAGGATATAACCCACTTCTTAACCATGGGAACCGCACCGTAGGGATATTCCATTCAGCAGAAGAAAGAATTGGTGATATGCTCAGGAGACTTTACTGTTGTTGCAGGACATCTCCACAAAATGGGAAACGATGAAATATTACACAGATATGTACCCAAATTCAAGCAAGGACAGATCCTTGCCAAAGCACATGGGGGGGTTTCAGGAGGACATTATGCAGGACACGCCATAGCACAGAAGATTCTTCACGTTGGACTATGGTGGCCAACTCTACATCAGGACTCAAAAGCATACTGTCAGGCCTGCGACACATGTCAACAGACTAGGAAACCATCGCAGAGGCATGAAATGTTGCACAAACCATAGATGACGTTGCAACCATTCGAAAAATGGGTGATTGACTTTGTGGGGCCTATCACACCTCAAGGAAAGACAAGGTCACGATATATCATCACTGCAACGAAATACTTGACCTGATGGGCGAAAGCACAGCCAGTTAAGGACTGCACGGCCACTACAGTTGTGAAATTTTTGTTTGAGAATGTGTTAACGTGGTTTGGATGTCCAAAAATTATAATTCGTGACCGTGGAATGCACTTCCTGAATGATACTATCAGCGCTCTCACTGAGGAGTTCCAAATATATCATCAACAAAGTACGTCGTACCATCCACAAGCAAATGGGACCATTGAAGTCTCAATGACTCTAGCTCTATAAATACCTCCTTGAAGTATCAATGCTAAAAATATTCCTCTATGCATGCATCATGGGTAATCCCATGTGCATCAATGTTCCCATAACTATGATATTTGGTGTGGGTGGCCTTGAAATCTTGTCACCAAACTTATTTTTTCTTCACTTCTTGTACTTGATCACTAAATCAAAACTGTTGTATAAACCCCATCCACTTGTAATGCCTAGTTTGTTGTAGCTTACTCTGGGCCTGTAGGTACCATCATGGCTAGTGATCTTTGTGGATTAAGATTTCCTTTCTCATCAAATAGTGTTTCCACTTCTTCATAACTTTCACTAGGGAATAAATCTCCTTGTCATAGGTAGTGTAGTTAAGAACTTCCCCATGAAATACTTCAGAATGGTAGTATATGTGCCTTCCTTCCAGTATCAAGATCGCTCCCATAACATACCCACTTGCATTTGTCTCCATTTCAAAGGGTTTCTACAAGTTGGATAATACCATAACTGTTGTTTGACTAATATTCTACTTTAACTCCTCAAAGGACCTCTTCTTACCCTTTCCCCACTGGAAACTATTGCCACTTGTTATGGCGTGGAGTGGTGATGTTACTATTAAAAATGAGGCTATGAATTTCCTCAAGTATTATTTTTCCCCAACAAAACGCCTTGTTGAATTTCCACGAGCTCGGGTTTAGGTTTGAGTCTTAAAATCACTGATGCAATCAAACCAAGAATCTCAACCATAAACTACTTTGCATAGCAGAAATATAAAGCAATAAATCACATATACATAAATATACACAATTTTTAACAAAATTGTATAGTATATACAATCACCAATCTTCGCTAAACCAAATCTAAATAATACAACAATCTATGGTATACACGATACAAAGACAAACATGTTGCATAGAATCGATGTCGTATCTTTCAATGATAGTCCTTCGCTCCAATACTGCTCACTAATTTCCCTTTAGTCCTTCAAACGACAACATATCGAGACTCTCGGATGGCTGCCACCTATCAATGTTGCAATTCGCTTCTGCTACAATGAACATGAGCTCATCAAACTTCTCTCTAGGTAGGCCTAATTCCCAAGCTCCAAGCTTCCTTCTAGTAGCCTCTTTTTTCCATCAAAGAGCTACTCTTTAGGTTGCAAAATTCACCCAATCACACACGAACAATGTCCTTCTTATCTACTGCTCTAGGGATACTTTGGGTAGCCAACACACTACCCTCCAATCAGATCAATGGCACCCAATCCATTCACTATTAATTATGCTCTTAGGAAGACTCTTCACCTCCTTGGAAGATCCTCCAAATGGCACCAATAGGCTGCAATGTCATGATCCAATTTTGGTCAACAATTTGACCCAATAATCCTCCACAAAAACATTGTTGTCACCATTGTTTTCACTACTACTCCTGCAATTCTAGTTAGGGCATGTACAACAGCCCTTAACCCACCACATAGTCAGTAAACTAGCCCTTTAAGGGTTGTAGTTCATCTTGAAAGACTTCCTTTACACCCACATTGCCTCTTTAAGGAACTGTCCACCCCTTGACACCCTTAATACAACCTCCAACTGTGTGTTGTGGCATGTGGCCTAGCACAACAACTTGTTATAGCTTTCGGTCTCCTCCAAAATTTTCCCAAACAATCCAAAACAACAACATATTTCCTTCTTAGGAACTCAAGCTAGCTACCTACCTTCTTGGCCCTTGAAACAACAATTTATCCACACAAAAAAATCATACTTACCTTATCTCCTCAGCCTCTTGTAGTAGACTTTGGACCCTTTACTTCCACATTGTCCAAGACACTTTGTTGTGGCACTTCCTTCTCTCCACCGATTTCTTGTATTGTAGGATATGTTTCTCTCTTGGATGCCTAAATGACATGTCTTCACCCTCTTTTTATAGCCTAAAGAGGGGCTTCAATGGATTAGTGAAAATACCCATCTATTGCAGTAATTTACATCAAGGCTACATGACTTGAAAACCAATAATTGATTTGTCAACTTGGAAAATTAATTTCTCCACTTCTTCAATTCAGAATTCAATGATTCTCGAAGAGTTGAATTCTCCTTTCCACCCTCTATCATATCATGCCATCATATGTAGAAATATGCCTCCAGAATTTCCCCAAACATAATTGGGTAAAAAACCCCATCCTTGGGTTCTAACCCCACAAGTGACCCTTATGGCACTTTTCCCTCCAAACCATGAACCCCATGGCTTGGAGTACCTCCCAAGCTACACAAATCAATACTACCTCTTAGCAAGGGAGGTAATTCCAAGAATAGGAAATACGTCATCATCGTCACCATTGCTTGCAACAATTTCCCAAATCCTAGCACTCACAATCACAGCAATCCCTATATAGTGAACTACGTCATTCTCAGAAGTGTTGTTGTCACTACTGGAAGCACCCTACTTCTTCTTCTTATCTTTTAAAATCTTCCACTCTCTCCCTGATTCCTTCTTGGCTATTGTAGGAGCACCCTTTCTCCCCACTAACCACATGCTCTTCTTGGACTACAAAGTCTCCCTCTAAATATGCAAGCTCCCTCTCGAACTTGACTCCCTATGAGTCTCTGGAACTTGGACCTTCTCGAGAAGGTGTACCTTCTTCTTAGGAACCTATAACTTCTCCTTTGAAGTCTACACGTACACCTACTCCTACTTCTCTAGAACCTTCACCTGCTCCACCTACTTATTTCCATGATCCACAGGCTTGCTCATCAACCTATAGACATAATGTTCTCTAAATTCGAGTACAATCCCATCAGACTTAGAGCCTCTAGGCTTGAGTCTTTCCTTCCCATCTTGGAACAAGACCTAAAACCCTTTCCTCTCGATCATTGAGATGGAAATCACGTTATAAATCAGTCTTGGTACAAACAGTACTTCCTAGACCCACATCATACGTCATGTCTCCATCCTGAATGGCACAACTCTCGATCCTCGGATCTCCAACTGACTCTTATCGCCCAACACCATGTGAAACTTTAAGTCCCATTTAGCTCGAGCCTCAAAAACCTCAATTGATTTTTTCATGTGCTTCATCACATCATTGTCCATGTACCATCCATCCTCATTGATAATACCCTATGAGAAATGAGAAATCATCGCAAAGTACTCCTCTTCCAATCTCCTGGAGAGATCATCTATCTCAGCTGAAGTGGAAACATCGGCATCCTGTTTTCTTTTCCTCTTTTCATCATCTCCCTTCTACTTCATCGTACATATTGATAAATAATGACCCATATTGCCATAGTTGAAACACTTGACTTTACTCAAGCCCTTATTTTTCTTACCCTTCATTCCTGCTGCAAGTGCCACGACATCATCAAAAGGCTTCTTGTTTGTATTAAGATCCTTGTCTCGCAACTCTTCTTGAATGAATTCATCCCATAGTCTATAACAATTTGGAAACTTCTCCCTGGCAATGATTCCTTTAATGAAGGGCTTCCATTCCTCGGTGATCCCTTTCAAGGAAATCCTTACCTTATCTCAATCTGAGATAGTCACACCAATGGCAGCAAGCTCATCTTTGACTTGAGAAAATCTCGTTAGATACGAGGTCATGATTTCACCCTTTATCATCTTAGTAGACTTCAACTTATCCTCCAATACCAATACCCAGTTCCCATTCTTATTCTGGAACAAATTTTGGAGCGCCATCCACATCTCAAGTGCATTGTTCTTCCCAGAAAAACGAGGTATTAGGACATCCTTCACACCATCTAGGATGATCAATCTCACCCTCAAATCCAAATATTCATATATTTCCATCTCCTTAGGGTTGGTTTCCTTCTTCATCTATTTCTTCATGAAATACCAAAGTCTCGTGACCTGAAACACCAACTTGATCCTTTCCTTCCAAGGACTATAGTTGGACAACCCCTCCAACATTTCCTCACACTGGAGACCTACCTGCAACTTCGACATTGTAGTGAATCCTTCACTCACAATGTGACCAACTCTTCACAGCGGAAATATAAAGCAGCAAATCACATATGCATAAATACACACATTTTTTAACAAAATTGTACAATATGTACAATCCCCAATATCTGTTATATTAAACCAAATCTAAATAATACAATAGTTTATGGTATATAAGATACAATGACAAACATGTTGCACATACTTGATGTTGTATCTTGTCTTGCCAATCCTTCGCTCCCATACTACTCATTAGTTGCCCTTTAGTCCTTCAAAGGAAAACACATCGAGGCTCCTAGAGGGCTACCAACTATCACTATTGTGAGTCGCTTTTGCTACAATGAACATGGGCCCATAAATCTTCTATCTGGGTAGGCCTAATTCCCAAGCTCCAAACTGCCTTCTAGTAGCCCCTTTTATCCATAAAAGAGATACTCTTTAGGTTGCAAATTTCAACCAATCACACGCCAACAACATCCTTCTTGCCTGCTCCTCTAGGGCTACTTTAGGTAGCCAACGCACTGCCCTCTAATCAGATCAATGGCACCCAATCCGATCACTATCAATTCTGCTCCTAGGAAGACTCTTATGTCCTCGGAAGATCCTCCACATGGCACCAATAGGTTGCAATGACACGATCCAATTCTGGTCAAAATTTTGACCCAACAATCCTCTACAAAAACACTATTTACACGGTTGCTCCTGCAACTCTGGTTACGGTATGTACAAAAACCCTTAACCCACCACACAGTTAGTAAACTAGCCCTTTAAGGGTTGCGGTTCATCTTGGAAGACTTCCTCTACACCCATGCTACCTCTTTAAGGGACTATCCACCCTTTGACACGCTTAAGGCAACCTCCAGTTGTGTTATGACCTATAACCTAGCACAACATCTTTCTGTAGCTTTCGGCCTCCTCTAAAATGTGCCCAAACAATCCCAAACATCAGTGTATTTCCTCATTAGGAATTTGGCATAGATGCCTACCCTCTTGGTCCTTGAAAAAACAATGTATCAACCCAAAAAAGTCCTACTTACCTCAGTTCCTTGGCCTCCTGCAGCAGACTTCATACCCTTTACTTCCACGTTGTCCAAGACCCTTTGTTGTGGCCAGATTAGACCCTTCCTTCTCTCCACTGAGTTCTTGTCTTGGAGGATATGTTGCTCTCTCAGATGCCTAAATGACATGTATTCACCCTCCTTTTATAGCCTAAAGAGGGTCTCCAAAGAATTAGTGAAGAGGCCCATCTATTGGAGTAATTTACATCAAGCCTACATGACTTGAAAACCAATAATTAATTTGTCAACTTCAAAAATTCATTTCTCCACTTCTACAAATCAGAACTCGATGATTCTTGAAGTGTTGGATTCTCCTTTCTTCCCTCTATTGTCTCATGCCATCATATGTATAAATTTTCTTTTGGAGTTGCCCCAAACATGATTGGGTGCAGAACCCCATCCTTGGGTTACAAGCCCATAAGTGACCCTTGTGGCGCTTTTCCCTCCAAACTCTGAACCCTAGGGCTTGGAGTACCTCCAAGCTACACAAATCAACACTTCTAACTTTAGAAACATTAGTAGGCATTAGCCACTTCATGATGGCCTCTATCTTGGCATGATGTATTTTTAGCTCTTTTCCACCTTATCACATTCCCTCGATACAGCAAAGACGATTGTGCAAATTCACACTTCTTGAGATTTGGCAGCAGTTGATGCTTCATTAATGTCATTAGCGCATGTGTCAAATGTAAGATGTATTCCTCCCAAGTAGCACTATATACCAGTATATCATCAAAATAAATAATAACAAATGAATCCATAAAATGGCACAATATATCATTTATTAACCTCGTAAATGTATCTAGTGCATTGCATATACCAAACGACATGATTAACCACTCATATAAACATTTCCTGGTTTTGAAGGTATTCTTCCAATTATCTTCTTCTGTAACATGAACATGATGATATCCATAATTTAATTCTATTGGGTGTGGAACCCCCCCCAAGGCATGTTTTGGGGCTTAAAGCCCAAGTCCATTGAAAAGACTCCCTGATTTGTGGGCACGGAGCGCGAAGTCATAATAGAGTCACAGGGTTGTCTGCCCTTGTTTTTGTAATGTAAGGTCGGTTTGAAATATCCACCCATGGTCTCAGACCATGTGATTGTATAAATTGAGCGAGGCTCTAACTGTAGAAGATAGTGAAGGAAATCTAAGCATGATAAGTCTAAGCAATTGATTGAGTCGAAGTGTAAGTTGTGTCTTTGCGTCGTAGAGTAGGAGAAGGCTCAGTAACTGTGTGCATGGAGGCCTAGTAGTTCGAGGTTGAGTGCACAGGGCAAGTCAAGTTTGTAACCATTGGAAGCAATAATAAAGAGAATTTACATCATATTTTTGTGTATCTTTTCCTGTTTTCTATATTATTAGGTATGAATTGCAGGTTTACTGTTTATTTGCTACATGGATTCATATGAATGTGTTGTATAAATAAATATAACATAAGGAATCCATATACGTGAAGATAATTAACCAGTGTAAGAAGATAAGTAAGATCTCAGTTGTGATTTAGGGAAATAATGCAGAGCGCTACTCCAATAGCGCAGAAGCCCCACAGTCCCTGGTTAAGGCAGCACAAAGGCGAATATATCAGGGTGCAAAGGATAGGGAAGTGCGTGAAGTAACCTACGCACAAGGACTAACAGTTGGACTGAATCAACCCCTCAGACATCTCAAGGGTGCGGAAATCTGGTTCCAGCACCCCCCCATACTACTTCGAGTGAGACCTCAGTTTGCGCTCTGTGGGCTGTTGCCGAAAGGGCCAGTAGTACAAGGATTTGTTTGGCTAAATAACTCTGAACCTGGGTCAGGCCCCCATAATCCAACGAATGGTTCTATTGCCAGGACCGGGATCTGTATAGAGATGTTTGATGTCGTATCACTGGAATCCAACAAAGAAAGGAATTGAAGATTGTTTGGATAGGAAGACTCACGAGTTCGTGGCACAAGAGAATAGGAATCCGCGATTGTCAAAAGTAGAGTGGTTAGACTGCTACCTGTACATAGAAATCCATGAAATTTTCTTCGCATCTTTCCTTACTGAGCCATATGAGTGGATCACGAAGCTAGTAGATAGCCAAGGAAGGTGCAAGCTCGACAGACCTATTGTCCCGGCTCCAGAATTGGTCTGCAGATTGGAAGCATTGGAGGATAAGATCACATGCATTGTTGACCACTGGCTCGATCGAATTATACGAGGATTCATCACTGAGTTCGTTGTAGATACTTCAATCAGCTATAGCAAGGTAGAGCAACACTTCCTCAAAGTACTGTGAGGGAAGTACGTTAAGTCTTTGAACACTTGGATTAAAATGCTACTGTGTCAAAAGTGGGTTATGCGAATAAATTGATGTTTGGGGCTACACAAAGTGGGAGAATCTACAGAAACAAAGGTAGTGTAGAACTAGAAACTAGCCCCTTGATTTCACCACTACCAGGGGATGGGTAAGAGCTTGCAAAGGTCTCCCCAAGAAGTGCGATAAATTTGATAAGGCAAAGGATTCTGCGCTTACCACCCCCACCCACACCACCACCAGTTTCATTATCTTCAGCCCCATCTTCACCCATACCTCCTTCGCCACCATCGCAAGTCAATATGGCAAGCGTGATAAAGTTGTCAGTGTTCAAGGGAGTAGGAAATGAGGATCTTGACCAGTTTTAGTTTGTGATAAAGGTTATATGGGTAGCGTAGGGAATCACGGATGAAAATATAAAGAAGGCAATGTTGATCAGTGCTCTACAGGATTGCGCTTTGACCTGGTACATTAAGCATTCCAATGACAATCCAAATGCGAGGATCGCAGACATCCAAACTGGGCTAAACAGGGAATTTAGCAGGCTGAAGTCAGAGGCGCAGTCGATCATTGGGTTCAAGGAGATCATGATGCTACCAAGAAAGACCCCTTGGGAGTTGGATCAGAGATTGAAGTGCACAATTCGCGAAGCTAACATGATGTTGATGGATGGATAACACCGCAAATGGCTTGTAGCATCGTTAACACCACATCTAAGTAATGCGTTGTCACAACTGAGGCTAACAACTCAAGCCAAGAACTTGGAGATCGCGATGAGACTACACAAGATCCTAATACAGGATCCCAACTCAGGAGTTCAGCAGATTCACGCACAATTGAAAAACTTGTGCCTTGAGATGCAGAGTCTGAAACAAGACAGGATAGCTCACCCAGAAGTGCGCGACGAAGTATGGTATGTTAAATGTAAGGGTTAGGGACATGACAAGGACCACTACCCAGTGTTCACAAATTACCTTGCGGGAGGAGGACGAATGGTGTTGATACCAGAGGCACAAGAAGGACCTAGCGTGATGCCTGCATTATGGTGCGTGATTTTCCAAATAGGTGGAAAGCATGTTACAGACAATTGCCATCTATTGCAGAAGTACACGTAGATTTCACAACAGTTGTTCTGTAATTTTTGTAGCTCAATGAGACTTGATGATCACACCTGTAGAAGTTATGAGATGATGATGGATAGGACTCCTACCTACAGAGTTCAGGTCGAAACGCGGCCCCTTGAATAGAATGTTGAGATGACATGAACCAGATTTCAGGGAAGCGGATGAGGCCAAGGCGGAGGAGGACCTAGAAGAGGTCGTGGACAGCTGATATGTTACAACTGCGGAGGGCCAGGACATTATGCTCGCGATTGTACAAATTTGACACATCCATCATGCTTGTATTATACATTGTTTGATCATGAGAATGAGGATTGTCCCACACTAATAGCGAGGTTGCATGACAAGGGAGTGCTCCAACCTCCCTTGACTTAGAACCTACAAATGATGAGTTTTGAGCTGCAAGGAAGACCCTAATATGAATATTGTGCTCTGTAATGGAATTACGATAAGGGATGACAAAGGCAAGCAACCTGAAGAGATTACTTGGGTTCACAAGGCTCCGATGAAAGAACCAAAGTTTGATTTGGAGCGTGCTAAAGAAACCTTCATGGAAGCTAGAAAGAGCTTCATTGATGCCTCCACTTCAAGAAGCAACAACAGATCGGAGCCAAACATGAACTCATCGATGCTCATGATGTTCCTGGAAACATGCATGAAGCTACTGCACGATAGCAAGGCTATAAATGGGCTGCAGGAACTCATAAATAGATGCGTTGGGATCGTGCCAGGAGAACCGCATGTAGTCTGAAAGATCGGAAAGCACGCGATGAGGACAGGAAGGGAGATGAGATTGACTACGCAAATCAAGGAATATGAGATGGACCAAGTGATTCTAGACCTACGATCATACGTGAACATTTTTCCGAAGCAAACATTGGAGCGCATGGGAAGGTCTATGCTGCAATGGTCTCCTATCCAACTATGAATGGCGAACCAACAAAAGATCCTACCTATGGGAATATTGCAAGGAATCACAGTGGATATTGAAGGAGCAAGTGCGCTAACAGACTTCGAAGAGATAGAGATTGTTGATGACAACAATCCCTACCCTGTGCTATTAGGGATAGATTGGGCCACTAACATGAATGGGGGTGATAAATCTGAATAAGCGCAAGATGATTTTTGAGAAAAAGTCGATGTGTGTAGTTGTCCTTTTGGACCCACAGAAGGATCGCGCTGCACAAAGCTAGTGCACGACTATGAAAGCAACAATGACTTGGACTGCGTCTACAAGATAACCGCACGAGAGTAAGACTGGGTAAATCCAACTGCGAATGGATGAATCTCATGGGAGCGCGAAAGCTCCTGCACGTCGGATGAGGATGAGGAGATAGAACGATGGTAGAATCGGTTACACGAGGTAACCACGCTGAACTATAACATCATGACGAGATCACTATACTGCATATCAACAGAGGTAAGGGATCTACCTACATATGATGGGTTAAGTGAGGTAGATGACTTCCTGAACAGATTTGAAAGAGAGGTGCCGAAACAATAAAGTTTCAAAGCTTTAAAATGGGTACTGTGCACTACGCCCACAAGGTGGTCGGGTATGCACCAAGGAAGCTTTGAGGATTGGCGCAAATGCAGGAGAATGATGCGCACATAGTTTGGGAAGCCTCAGATGAGATTAATAGACAAGATTGCCGAACAAAATGATCTGTGTGCACACCTGTCCAGATGGATACAGGGATATTCTAAAATACCAACGCTGATGCACACAGACTTCACATCGAGAAACACAGACAGTAAGCATGTACGGGCAATGCAATGGCGCAAACAACCCCTCCGGCTAGAAAAACAGAGTATGGAAAGACCAAGTGTGCAGAAGGTTATCCATACATAAGCCTTTAACGAAGTATGCGAAGCGCTAAACAAGGTACACAATGCACAGCAAATTGATTGGGACCTGCGCGTACCAACGGTTCTATGGGCTTATAGGACCACGTGAAAGAAACTAACGGTGCAGGTGCCTCCGAGGCTAGAGTATGGAGCAAGCGTTGTAATCCCCATAGAGTGTAAAATGCCTAGTCCTCGCATAACAGCACCGATTGATACGACAGTTCGCGGAACCTTGGAAGAAGGGGTCATGCAGCTAAACAAAGAAAAGCACTTGGGACCTGACGAAGAAATTTGATAGGGTGACCTTAGGCTCCAAGAACTTATGAAAGAAAGGGTGTGATTAAGGGAACAAAGCGCTCTGATAGAAGCAAAAGTCAAGAAGCTTGAGGACGAGATAAAGGCATATTTTCTCGATAAGAAGACCAGGGTGATAAGACAAGGTGTGCATGATTCCATTGAAAAATTTGGGGACTACCACCGAGAGTTGATCAGCCTGATGCCTTAGATCGGACTGCATATTACTAAATGGATCAACCATAGTGGTGTGCTGCAGATGATAAAGTGCGCAGTGCAGCCAACAACAATAAAAGATGGGTATTTTCCAGGGAAAGTGATGGATGACCGGATGAAACCCTATACAGGAGGCGTGACCACCTGACTAGCTGTGGGAAGTACAGTCTTAGCGCTCCAATCAGGTGAACAGAGATGCGGGACTATAAACTACTCTGCCCAGGAGCTGCAGAATGTTGTAGTTGTGTGTAGAAGCAAAGTGTCACAATGTCCACGACCACGCAAGGGGGGCTACAATGCCGCGTGGGTTGGTTTGAAAGTGACCATTGGATTCACTATCCATGATGTGATGCTCAACTTGAGACCAAAGGGAGTAGGCAGCAGGCATTTAAGACGCGCTTTATGGACAAGATTGTTTCCGTGAAAACTAGTGTCTTTTCGATCTACTAGCCCTCTAGGATTGGCTGCTATCCTAGAAACAAACAATCAAAGCAATTTGGGATTTCCTCTATGTATGATAGATAAGAGAGAGGCAAAGGAACCAACCTGGATCTTCCACTTAACTCCTTGCTTGATCTCTCTCCCCCTTGACAGAGATTGCAACTCCTCTCCTACTTAACGCACTTAGAGAATACCTATAAAAACAAAAGTAACAAAACACCATCAAAGCATCTCAATCTATTATATCATAAGCATTGCAGAATCAGATTTACAATGAACATACAATGGCATTCACAAATAACAACATTCACAAATACACAATTGTATGGAGGAAAACTCAAAGAACTTTATTAAAATAGAAGGGAGAATTACAACCCAGTTGTCTGATCCAACATCATCCTCCCAGCATCAAAGCCCTCTTCACCTCATGAAAAGAAAGATCACCCAACAATGCTCTTTCTCAAATACAAACTATCAACACTTCCTTGCAAATTACAAAATTCCAGCCTCCAGATCTCTCATGTGAGGGATCCATTTATAGATGTGTGCAAGGGTGAGAGTCATCTCTGGGGTTTTTATTAGTGTCATTCCACTTTTTCTTTTGGTTCCACTTGGAGATTTATTGGATCTCTTACTCACCCCTAGGTGAATTCAGAGAGGCAAGTGTCATAGGAGAAGTTTCTAGAAGATTACATGAGCATCCACTTAGAAAATTGTCTTAGAAATTTTTCCATCCTCGCTCATCCTACCCTACAAAAGGCCTCTTCAGTATGCATCACACCTGGCTAGTGTAGGAGTCAGTATGCATCGTACCCTGATAGTGGAGCAGTCAGTATGGTCCTGTTTTAGCCAGATCTGGATGGTTTTCCAAGTGGAACTTTTAGGGAATGATGTAATCAGTTGACCATGATCCTTTAGGGTATGAAACAACACTTTTAGAGTCTAAAGAGCCCTAGTTTATCGACATATCAGATTGGGGTTGAAGTGCCCAAATATGTCTATAACAGTTGACCCCTAAAGCATGAAGTCGTACATCTTTTGATGTTGGGTGAAATGCTTTATCATGAGGATCCGACATTTTTGAAACTGGAAGGTGACCTGTATAAGATACAATACAATACATCATCATGATAATGTAATTTTCATGATCTAGTTGAGGCGGGAAATCCCATGCTCAATTTTATAAATTCATTTTCATGTACATAGGACAGATAATCATCTGTAGTTGCAGACTGGTGATTCTTTATATGTGGAGTCATCATCCCTGGCTCGGATGACTATCTGTGCAACTTCTGTGTACATTTGACGTCTTTATATCCTTGGATATATCGTTGCCCGAATGGATGAAACTAGATCCGGGGTCTTCAAACTCGTTCAATCTTCGCCCGATGTACAAGTCGATCCATGTGAAGAGATGTTCTGAAGTCGAACATGGAAAGACATCACCCGATTACCAGCCAATAATGTGAGCTATTAACAGACGTGAGAGGAATCACTGATAATGATGATGACCCTCAAGGTACTAAAGTACAATTCATGTGGTGTGAATATATGATCTGATGTCGAACACCACGCAAATTCTTTCGGTCGAAGGCCATTGATGTCAACCTGTCGGTGGAAGTGAGAAACTTGCCATTGAGGCATGCAAGTTTCAAAGCACTAAAAGGGTTGTTTCTAAGTCAACTTCTCGAATAATGAGCTGATGTCAACAAGAAGTGACTCGTCATAGGAGGGCCTTAATGCATCCCACATCTATGACATGAAATGAAGCAAATAATTTTCTGGAGGTGAAAATGATCTGACAACACAAGGTTCAGGAATGGTAGTCATGAAAAATGGAGGGTGAAGGTATTGCATTGGATGACGCATTAACTGGATGGTGGTTTCTCAATTGAATGACTTATCTTGAACATATCAGCGACACTGAGATGGATTGGTAGTGTTAACCCCAAAATATGGAAGTGTGGAAGACCAATGGTGATATGACCGGTGAATGAAATAACCCAACCCGACTCAGTCATGGTGATGGAGTAAAAGTGTCATGTTCAAGAGCAACCTGCTACTATAAAATTCTTCAATTTTTATTCCCTTTTTCCCCAGTCATTGCTGACCAGTACCTCTTTATTTTTGTCAAGCTTGAGGAGGATAACATATGCGTGTTATATAATTTACCCTTCGGGCAAACCTGTCACTATATTTTAGTGAGTCTAGCGACAGTGAAATTCGTTCTTGTCTAGGTGGACAAGTTTGTCGCTATTGTTTTAACGATTTTAATGACAAAGACAACTCGGTCCTTTTCATGTTTAGAGAGTTTGAAAAAGGACGAAAAGGAAACTCCAGCAATTCTTTTTCGTAGAATAATCCCTTAAGTCCAAAAATGGATAAAATAATACAAAAGGGATGACTTTTTGATCACATTCACGAGCCGAAAAAGACAAGCGCTCGAACTTTTTCATGAGATAATCCCTCAGGTCTGAAAATGTTGGGTTGTGTTATATTCTTTCCACGTAGTTAACAGGGGGTTTGAAGGACACTCGTAACCCCACTTTATGGGGTCCGAGGCAGCGCCCTGGAAAATTTTGGTTTTGGACCCTATGTTAGGTTGGGCGGACCCACCTATGGTTTTGTGCATGATTCTCGCACATGTTTTTTGGACGCGATGGTTTTCGGTCCATGGTGCTGGATGCTTCGGGATGTATAAATATGTATTATAACATTGAAAGGAATATAATGAAAAATCAAGCTGGTAGTCCCGGTTTTGGGATCCAGGGGAAAATCTCTATGTATATGTGTTTTATGTGTTATGTTCTCGCATTGTTTATTTTATGTGTTTTAGAATT
>APFE031150865.1:37805-61511 GCA_000404065.3 Pinus taeda
AATCTAGAGGGAGATCTAAATCTCCAGGAAAACCTACAAAGGTGGTGTGCTGGAAATGCGGAAAGGACGGGCACTTCAGAAGGGAGTGTAAATCTAAAGCTCCTGATAAAGGAAAGTGATCTGATGATGGTCCTTCTGTGAAAACCACCTCAGATGAAGGTGGGGATGTGTACTTGGCTCTTCAAGTACACATGTAGATCATGAGGCATGGTTGATTGACTCAGGTGCATCCTTTCACTTCACTCCCCATAGAGAGTGGTTCTGCGAGTATGAGAAATATGATGGTGGTGAAGTCTTCTTAGGAGATGATAGGAAGGCTAGAATCATTGGTCGTGGAAAAGTAAAGTTGAAGTTGCAAGGTGGAAGGGTTAGAACCCTTCCGGGTGTTCTGCATATTCCTGCTTTGGCCAGAAATCTGATTTCTGTAAGCAAGTTGGATGATGCAGGTGTAAAGACAGTGTTCGAGAAGGATACCTGCAAGATGGTTCGAGGAGCACTGGTATTGATGCGGGGAGTTCGGATTGGAACTCTGTACAAGCTGCAAGGTAGCACTGTTGTTGATGGGTGCAACAGTTCTATGGTTCCTGAAAACAGAGCAGAAAATCTAGTGGTCTCTGGAGAGAAGACCATGTTGTGGCATCAAAGGCTTGGACATATTGGAGAGAAGGGCCTTCGAATACTTCATGGTAAAGGTATGGTAGAAGGTATGAGTAATAGCTCTCTGGATTTTGATTTCTGTGAAAATTGTGTATATGGGAAGCAGAATCGGGTGAGTTTCCCCTCTGGTGGTAAGAGGACGAAATAGATATTAGAGCTTGTGCACAGTGATGTGTTTGGACCTGTGAAGGTTCCATCACTGGGTAAGTCTGTGTACTATGTATCATTTATAGATGACTTCTCAAGGAATACATGGATATATTTCCTTAAGAATAAATCTGAAGTCTTTGATAGGTTTAAAGAATTTAAGGCTCCAGTGGAAAACCAGACAGAGAAGAAGATGAAGGTGCTGAGGACAGATAACGGTGGAGAGTTTTGAAGTAAGGAATTTGAAGAATTCTGTAAGAAGTGTGGTATATCATGGAAAAAGACTACTCCATATATACCTCAGCAAAATGGAGTTGCAGAAAGAATTAACAAGACGTTGATGGAAAGGGCAAGAAGCATGCTCAGTGGTGCCAGGTTAGGACAGCAATTCTAGGCAGAGGCGGTGGATACTGCATGTTACCTGGCCAACAGGTCACCTTCATCAGCATTAGAGGATAAGACTCCATAAGAGGTATGGACTAGTAAGAAACCCCCTCTTTCACATCTAAGGGTATTTGGATGTGATGCATATGTACATGTTCCAAAGGAGAAAAGAACCAAGCTGTATAGTAAATCTGAAAAGTGCATCTTTATTGGGTATAAGGATGGTCTAAAGGGTTATAAGCTTTGGAACCCAGTAACAAGGAAGGTTGTGTACAGCTGAGATGTGGTGTTTAGAGAGGTGAAAGATGTTATTAAACATGAAATCCAACCAAAGGAACCTGAGAAGATAAAGTTTGAACTAAAGAAGGAAGAATCATACTCTACAGCAGAGGAGGAACCAGAAGATGAAGAACCACAAACTCCGAGAGTGAGAAGATCAATTTGAGAAAGAAGGAATCCAAAAAGGTATAATCCATCTGCTTTATATTCAAATTTTTCTTTATTTATTACTGACAATGATCCCAGAACTGTGAAGGAAGAAGTATATTCAGAGGATGGAAAACTCTAGAAAGAGGCCATGGTTGATGAAATGGCATCTTTGCACAAAAATGAGGCTTGGGATTTGGTGGAGTTGCCGGCTAGAAGGAAACCCATTCGCAGCAAATGGGTGTTCAAGAAGAAGACAAATGCAGAAGGAAAGGTAGAGAAATACAAAGCTCGGTTGGTAGCAAAAGGTTATTCCCAAGTGCCCATAATTGATTTTGGTGATATTTTTTCTCCTGTTGCCAAGGTAACTTCTATTAGATTACTTTTATTTGTTGTTGCTGCTTTTTATTTTGAGGTAGAACAGACAGATGTGAAGACAACGTTTCTTCATGGGGATCTGGAAGAGGAGATCTACATGAAGCAACCTAAAGGCTTTGCGGTGAAGGGTAATAAATAATTGTTATGCAAGTTAAATAAGTCTCTGTATGGGTTAAAACAATCACCAAGGATGTGGTATCAGAAATTTGATACATTTATACGGGGACTTGGCTTCACTAGAAGCAAAGAATATCCCTATGTGTATTTTAAATTAATTGGTGACCATGTTATTTATCGGGTATTGTATGTGGATGATATGTTGCTGGTTGGAAATGACAAAGAAATCATCCAGGATTTGAAGACCCATTTGTCCTCCACAATCGACATGAAAGATCTTGGTGCTGCAAACTATATTTTGGGTACCATGGAAATTAAAAGAGATTGGACAAAGAGGAAGCTTTGGTTAAACCAAAGGAAGTATTTTGAGACAATATTGCAGAGGTTTAATATGTAGGATAGTAAACCGGTGAAGGTTCATATTCCTGTAGGTGTAAAGTTATCTGTTGAACAGTGTCCTAAGAGACAAGAAGAGGAAGAGGACATATCTCGCTTTCCATATGCAAGTGCAGTCGATAGCCTGATGCATGCAATGGTCTGTACTAGACTAGACATTACACATGTAGTGGGAGTATTGAGCATGTTTATGTCAAAACCAGGGAAGGAGCATTGGGCAACAATGAAGTAGGTTTTCAGGTATTTGTGTGGCACTAGTGATTAGGGTTTGTGCTACCAAGGAAGACCAGGATTGGACAAAGTGTTGGATATTCGTGGCTTTGTTGATGCAGACTGGGCTGGAGATTTGGATCAGAGAAGATCTACAAATGGGTATGTATTTAACCTATTTGGAGGTGCAGTTAGTTGGATGAGTAAGAAACAATCTATAGTGGCACTATCAACTACAGAGGTAGAATACATGGCAGCCAGTCATGCAAGCAAGGAAGCAGTTTGGTTGCAGAGATTGTGTTCAAGTATGGGGTTAGTATAGGAAGCTATAAGGATGGACTGTGACAGCCAAAGTGCAATTTTCTTGGCAAAGAACCCTGCATATTATTCAAAGAAAAAGCACATTAATGTTCAGTATCACTTTGTGAGGGATATGATAGAAGACAAAAAGGTGTTGCCGGTAAAGGTGGACACTTTGAAGAATACTGCAAATGCATTGACAAAATCTGTGAGCTCTGAGAAGTTCTCTTAGTGTAGAGAGACAATGGGCATTCCAGGGCTGGGAAAATGACTAAGCTCTCTTGTGGCCCCCTGTGGAAAGAAAACAACAAGTGGGAGAATGTTGGTTTGTGTTATATTCTTTCCACGTAGCTAACAGGGGGTTTGAAGGGAATCTGTAACCCCACTTTATGGGGTCCAGGGCAACGCTCCGGAAAATTTTGGTTTTGGACCCTATGTTAGGTTGGGCAGACCCACCTATGGTTTTGTGCATGATTTTCACACATGTTTTTTTGGACGCGATGGTTTTCGATCCATGCTATTAGATGTGATGGTTTTCGGTCCATGGTATTGGACGTGATGGTTTTCGGTCCATGGTATTGGATGCTTTGGCATGTATAAATATGTACTGTAACATTGAAAGGAACATAATGAAAAATCAAGCTAGTAAACCCTGTTTTTGGATCCAGGGGAAAATCTCTATGTATATGTGTTTTATGTGTTATGATCTCGCATTGTTTATTTTTTGTGTTTTAGAATTTATATGCAGGTAATTTCTGTATGGGGTTAAAACCTACAGAAAAATATTAAAATATACAGGAGGGATGGCACTTCCCATTACTTTAAAGAGCTAGAAAGGCCAATAGCTTGACAATATTTTCATATTTAACGAATCTAAAAAGAGTTTAAATGAGACTCGTTTTTTGAGGAACGAGTGGTGTTTAGGGTAGCAACTGGTTTCGGGTGAGCTTGGAATTTCTCAAAACATGGTGATGTGAAGAGGTTGGCTAACAGGACCACTCGTCGCAACTATTCCTCAAAAGGGTAAACAATCAAGTGGAAGCGTATGATCGGCTAAAAGGATGGAGGTGATGGCAAGAACAAGGCTCAAAAGGCTGATAGCATGGCAATCACAAAGGTTATTTACCAAAGGCGGGTTCATTTTTTAACGAGCTTGAACTGTGGGGGAACTATGCTCGATGGTAGGTTTATTTTTTAATGAGCCTGAACCATGAGACAACATATGCTCAAGTGGTAGGTTTATTTTTTAACGAGATTGAACCATGCGATAACATATGCTCAGATTTTAGTTTTCTTTTTATGTAAGCTAGAAACAACAAAACTAAAAAGCTAGAAAATCTAGAAAGCTAAGGAACCGCTGAGGTTAGGTAGGATGGTTTTGTCTGCGTAATAGACAAAACACTTCCTTTGCTTCATCCGCCGCACAGACAAAGTTGAATGATGTGTTAGACCAATCACCTAACCTAAGAAGTTAAAAAGCTAAAAACTAAAAGCTAGAAAGCTAGAAAATGAAAATGAAAAAAAAAAGGTTGCATGCCCCCATAATGATGAAAAGGAGATTCCCTAGTAACCATACGGAAATCATTATCGTTAAGTAGGATGGTTTGTATTAGTGGTTAGACAAAACACTTCCTCAGCTTTGTCCGCCAAATAGACAAAACACTTAACTTACAGGGAAACTCATATGGTAGGATGGTTTCATCCACAAAGTAGACAAAACACTTCCTTGGTCTCGTCTGCAGTGCAGACAAAAGTGAATGGTTTTTAAGACTAATCACATAACCTATAGGGAAACCTATCTTTTCAGCTAGGTTCGTCCACCAAAGCAGACAAGGGTGCATGCCCCCTAAGCTTTGTTACATTCACCAGACTACTCACGGTAATTAGGTGGATGGAATGAAGGTTGGAGAGACAATGTCGACACAAAAGGACCATTTAGGGATGATGATTGAATTGGAGCTATGCTTGAACTGGGGAAAGAAAGCTGGTAAATAGTGACAATTTTGCCTTCATGCAAGAAACACATCACTCGAAAGGAAACAATAGCTTCAAGTAAGACTAGGTCACCTTCTGAGAAGATGCGAGGCTTGAAATTTTTGTCAAATTGCGTCTTGATGCATTTCTTATGTGCTTTGTTAGCCAGTGCGGCATCACGACGGGTTTCATCCAGGTGGATTAGTTCCAAGAAACGAGCCTCTTCTTCTGAAGTTTCGGGAAGCAGATCAATTGCGAGTCTGAGGGATGATATTTCACACTAAATTGATAAGAAAGCTTCCAGACCATACACCAACTAAAAGGGTGTAAATCCGGTTGCATTTCTCACCGAAGTCCTATATGCCCACAAAGCTGATTACAAGATTAAATGCCAATTCCGTTTGTGGACTCCAATCATCCTCTGCAGCATGTGCTTAAAGACTTTGTTGATTACCTCAACCTATCCGTTAGCTTGCAGATAATATGGAGTAGAACTATCGTGGGACAACCCTGATTTGGCAGCCACTTCAACCATCATGTGATTGCAGAAATGCAATGCATGATCTGTGACTATAGCCTGTGGAACACTAAATCTAGAAACTACATGATTAAAAAAGAAAAGAGCAGCCATTTCGCTGCTGTTATTTAATGTAGGCATCACCTCAACCCATTTTGTAAAATAGTTGACTGCAACTATAATATGGCCATGCCCCCCGGCCAAGGTAGGGTTACATGTCATGAAATCAATGCCCCATTTAGTTAATGGCCCAATAGCAACTACTAGATGCAGTGGTGTAGGTGGTAATCTGGTTTTTCGATCAAAAATCTGACAAGCATGGAAACTTCTGACTGCACAAGATTTGCCAACATGAATATTCTTTACAACATTAGGTTTGGTCGAGATATTGATGGTGATAATCTCTTCAACATGGTATAGATTTCACTCGGAATCCACTGTATTTACAGCGTTTGATAGAAAATAAAAAATTGAAGCATGATTAAGTTCGCTTGAATAATCTTTATTATTATCTTGAAGTTGGGAATGATGGTGGTAATCTTCCCACGGTGTCTCTCCTATCATCATCGACTGAATGATTCCTTCGTTTGTAGAATGTATACAAGACCAAGGATTGGAAAAGGTACCATACTCTAGAGACCTATCTATCCAAACACTCGTTGAGTGCTGATTTGGGTTTGTCGCCCAAGTCCAGAAAAGTGATTGCTACAAAGATTCTATGGGGCTTGGGGGCAATACCTCGCGGTGATCCACACTATCAAAATGGTCAGAGTTATTCTTAATATTAGATGATGTAGAAGAGATCATATGACAGGTTTCCACCATGGCCACTTCCGCAAGACCAGTTGGAGGCGGAAGGGCAAAAGTACCCATTAAGGAAGGGTCTTTTAGGAGACCTACTCTGATATTTTTAAGTGATTGAGAACTTCCATGGATCAATGGAATGCTTCCAGCAGCTTGTGAATTGTTAGGAAAGAAGGCTAGTTGGTCAATGATTGTAATTCCACCTTGGAAGGGAAATGCAATCTTTCTAAAATATGTAGACACAACGGCAGCCATAGAATAAATCCAGGGCCTTCCCAGTAAGATATTGTAGTCAAGGTTTCCATCAATGACCTCGACTTCAATCTCTACTGTCTTGCCCACAAGTTCAAATTGCAAGTTACTTAAAATCCCATACGGCGTGTATGTTCTTCCATTGAATGCTTTTAATGTTGTCGTTGATCGCAACAAGGGTGGTCAACCTAGAGTTTTCCAACAAATCATCAACATAATACAGGTAGATGCCCCCTCATCAATGATTGTTCGATGAAAAGTTTTATTGAGGGATTTTAAAAGTATAAGGAAAGCGAGTTGGGCCGGTAACTGAGGTGTGTATCCTTTATGGTTAAAGGCCACAATATTGGAATCCGCTAGATCAATCCCACCTATTGCTGATAACAAAGCCTGCTTTTGGGAGGGGCAATTTTGCAGTACTTCAAGTGTCAACATAGCGGATGGCAATTGAGCCAGGTCCTTCACTATATTATAATTATGTGTAGCTCAAGCACAAGGATTAAACGTCGATTTATATACGACTCCCTTTGGTGGCTTTATAGTTAATTCAGGAATAACGAATGGAACAAATTCTAGCGAAGTGATCGTCGAACTACTAGGTTGATCTGTAGCCTTGTTGTTTGACTATAGTGGATTCCCATAATCTTTGTTCCTTTTCGATATCAAAGCATCATTTTGTTGTTTTGAGAGAAATAGCATAAGCACTTGGGATGTGGAAGCATGCTCGATAGCAACCAAATTAGTTTCTGGGTTCGAAAATGGATCAGTCAACACCGCTGAGGTATTTGAAGTCTTTAATAATTTCATAACCTTAGCTCGATGTGGAAAATTTCTCGTGTAATGGTCCTCATTACAAATGTAACATGGATCACGAGGTTTCTTTCACCCAGTACAGTTCTCATAAGATTTTTCAGGAGTTGAGTTCTCCTGTTTCTTCTTATTATTTTTCCCTTTCTTCTTGCCCCCTAGTTGCTTTGGATCTTTGCCCTTGTCAAATGACACGACATTAACCTCCAAGGCAAGTGGTTTTTCATTTGCTTTTTTGTTAGAAACTGCAAGGGTTTTACCAAATGGAGCTTTTGTGGTTTGCGTGCTTGAGGTACCGATCACGCCATCACCGGTGTGAGAGTCCTTGTTCGATTTAGGAGGGGGAGGAACATAAAATTTTGTCATAGAGTGTGCCAGACTAAGTATAGATCAAGTCTAAATATTGGGCAAGAGCAATGACTTGCTCTTCAATGACAACTCCTCCTTTCACCACATCTTCAGTGATAGAAGGTAATAAGGACTTAATAAACCACTCAACTAAAAGCTGATCAGGAACATACGTCTTTACCATTCGGCGACAACATCACCACTCATGAATATGATCAGATATGTGAGTGGTTGTTGTCTGTTTAAAGTTGGTAAGGAGTTCTATCCCCGTTTCGTACCTTATGGGCAACTAAAGTGGGTCGGAAAAGTAGTGGCAAGGGCGTTGAAGTTATCAAACGAAGCTCTAGGAAATTCAATATACTATTTCACTACTGGACCAGTTAGTGCTCTCTAAAAAAGGCGAAGCCTAATGGAATCATCATTTAGGGTGTTAGATGAGCACCACAAATGAAAATTCATTACATGATTTGATGGATCTTCACCTGGACTTCCATTGAATTTAGGAATATCGGATGGAAGTTTATGAGGAATCGCTGGCCACCAAGGGGCATACACAATTGGATCATTTGTCAGTCAGTTCAAATCTGGTAATTCCAGAGTAGCTACAAAAGGCAACTGCTGATTCAAATTAGGTGAAGCATACCCAGGATAAGATGGAATCGCCTGAGCAGTAGGTCTTTGTATACCAGCATAATGTATCTGATGCTGGTAATTTTGATAAGGTTGTTGGACATAACCAGTATAGTATGGTTGTTGATAACCATTTTGAAAATGCAGTTGTCAATTACCTACAAAGCCTTGTTTCTCAGGTCCTCGGTAGGTTTTTTGGAATTGCGGTTGTTGGTATTGCACCAGCCATGGTTGTTGTACCATTTGTTGTTGCCCAATACTGGAAGATTGACCAAGGTGTGGGGTGATAACACCCGTTTGAGCCTGAGTTGTTCCAGGTAAGGAAGTACTAACCTGAGGTTGTGATTGAGCCATAGAGATAAGAGGTTATTGTATTGCAACCTGAGAGACTTGAGGTTGACACACAATAGGCAGTGCTTGTACTTGCGACACAGTCATAATAGCAGTTGTGGTGGGAATATTCGACACAGGTTGTGTTGGTTGTATTGAATATACAACCCTTCGTTGTTGAGGCAGTGTTGGTACCCAACCACTGGATGTAATTCTAGTTTGACCTGAATTTTGTTGTAAACTCTCATATGGTTGTTCTCTAGGAGGGAACAATGATAAAGAATACTGCACTCCAAATGGCGGTAGTCCAGTGTTCAAAGGACATATTGGTCCTTGAAGATTGGTATGCCCAAATTGATACATGCATGCAAGATCAATTCGCTGAGTTTCAAAATAATAAATACCAAATGGGACTCTGGATGAACAAATAGTAACAGACCATGTCGTCAAAACAGCCCCTAAGTGGACTTTAGCTAGTGATTGATAACTAGTTGGGACAAATGGTATACCAACAAACATAGTAGGAATGGAAGCAGGAAGCTCTGTCGTAGCTGTATCAGATGACACAGTCCTATATGTTGATGGTTTCTTAGACATGTTTAGTCTATCCAAAATATTTCCTAGCGATTCGGTGAGAACTTGCGATGAAGGATGATTAAAAGAACTAACTTCAAGAGTAGAAGGATATAAGTGGATCCTAGTTCCAAAATATAATGGGGTACTAGATGGAAGATCCTCTACTATCTCCTCTATAGCAATCAATCTAGGTGGAAGAGGTAGACCATCAAGTCCGTAAAATATTTCTGGAGCCGAAGAAGGTATAGCTTCTGTAGTGATAGATACTGGAGGGGTGACACCTTCTAAATTCTGGACAACTTCTAGATGGTCATTTAAGTGAACTTCAGTCTCTGGAACAACTCTAGATGGAGTTGATTTAGGTATAGAAGTGTCTACCGTTATACTACGATCAGTTCTAATGTCCTCTTGTAACTGCGAAACCTCTTCTGTAAAGGAAGATGTACCATAAGTGATCGGAGTAACTGTAGTCTCTAACGATGTTGAAACACAAGTTTCAAATAAACCAGGTGAATTTGACTTAGTTAAATGAGACCGTTTTGCTCGGAATGGCTTCGTTTCCGGAGTCAAAGATGGTTGACTCGCTAGTATCCACGAACGACGGGGTTTTGGTTGACTTTCTTCCACGATTGCGGATTACTTGATCAACTCAAAATTAAGGGGAAAATGATGTTATTCCAAATTTAATAAATTTTAATGACGCTTTGACACAACTTTGATTTTTCAATTTTTAAGAGTCAAGAAAAAGCTAAAGATGACTCTAGTCCCCTTCGATTTTTAATGAGCCTGAAGTGACAAGTGCTCAGATGGACCTTTTTTTAAGGAGTCGAAAAGGAACAAAAGTGACTACTCTGGAAATCTAGACAGAGGGATTACCAAACCAATCACAAAACTGCAATATACACCTTGGTGACAAATTAAAGAGAAATTACCAAGGACTTATGTACGACAACCAATCTTCCTGAATGTTGTATTCAGTGCATTGCGATCAATAGGGTGGCAGACACGGCTTCCTATGGATAAAGGATGTAAGCCTATTGTGGTCTCCCAATATATACTCGACGGTACAGGGAGCACAAGCCCATGCTAGCACTTGTCATATCAAAGAGGAGGAATCACCCAACCTTCGATGAAAATGATACTTACTAGATTTTATGACGCCGGAACACGTCTCTATCCTAGAACTCTAGATGTTTTGCTTTAGGTTCCAAAGCGTTATTAATTTCATTGAGATTTATTTTAGAGTTGATCTTGTTTAAAATTTTGTCTTTCAATGGCTCACCTCATGATGTTGATTTGAAATTCCTAAAAATGAAACCTACAATGATAAACAATCATTGTTTATTTTGATCAATGAAAATCCTAGCTACTAGGGAAAGAAAATTATGATTCTTTCAAACAAAGAGCAAAGAGCACACTCTAAACGCACTTTCCTAAATGATTTTTTGCACACAAGCTAAATGCAAATGCAAATGCATGTATTTTTTTTTTGTTCCCTTAATGTGAGGAATGCCAAAAAAGAGAACTAAGTATAGATTTGAAACATTTCACTCAAAGCGACATTTCAACAATTTCTTTTTCAAAATAGAAAGGAAAACTAAACGACACTTTTCAATTTCGAATAGAAAATGCTTTCGACACTTCGAATAATAACAAATCAAATCAAATACATGACAAAAAGTTCAATCGACTATTCAAAGAAGGAAGACTTGACAACACTTCTCTTTTTGAAACAAAATGACAGTTACGACACTCTTTGTACCGAAACAACAGATCGATTTAAGCAACTTTTCGACAAAGGATTGTAAATGATGGACAAATACATTAAACAAAAAAATACTAATCCTAATCAATGGAGGCTGATCTATGTAATGCAAGCAGGCTTCAATAATGAGGTATTGTTCATAAGCAGCGAATCAACTAAATAGAGCTGAAAACAAGGACAAAACCCCCAAATTTCAAGAAGGGAAATAGGCTCAGTCAGTCATCGCACCTATGCTTCACAGAAACAAGTATGAATCACACCTGCTACACTCGGTAAGTGCGATGCATACTGGTGGACAGTGACAGACAGTGCGATGGGCTAGGGAGCGCAACTGAGATAGGTTTTGGCTCAAATTTGCAACTGATTTCAGTGAGTTAAGCTGAGCTATGATGGATAGTAAAGAAAAAAGTACAAAGGAATGATCTTGGGAGGTTACTGAGCTACCAAAAGGGCATCTAGAATGCTTGTAAGTCAAATTTTCAATTCATAAACTAAATCGGAGATTGACTGAAGCAACATTCATCTACTATGCAATTGCAGAGCAAGAGAAGTTCGAAGGCTATCTGGCTAACTGCAGGCTCTGTCTATAGTTTATAAAGCAAACAATAATAACAAACAAACATCTATTTGTTCCCCAGTGGATTCGCCATTTTGTTTCCGGAAAAACTAGTGTCTTTTCGATCTGCTATCCCTCTAGGATTGGCAACTATCCTAGAAACAAACAATCAAAGAAATTTGGGATTTCCTCTATGTATGATAGATAAGAGAGAGGCAAAGGAACCAACCTGGATCTTCCACTTAACTCCTTGTTTGATCTCTCTCCCCCTTGACAGAGCTTGCAACTCCTCTTCTACTTATCCCGCTTAGAGAATACCTACAGAGACAAAGTAACAAAACACCATCAAAGCATCTCGATCTATTATATCATAAGAATTGCAGAATCAGAAATACAATGAACATACAATGGCATTCACAAATACACGATTGTATGGAGGAAAACTCAAAGAACTTTATTAAAATAGAAGGGAGAATTACAACCCAATTGTCTGATCCAGCATCATCCTCCCAGCATCAAAGCCCTCTTCACCTCATGAAAAGCAAGATCACCCAACAATACAATGCTCTTTCTCAAAGACAAACTATCAGCACTTCCTTGCAAATTACAAAATTCCAGCCTCCATATCTCTCAGGTGAGGGATCCATTTATAGATGTGTGCAAGGGTGTGAGTCATCTCTAGGGTTTTGGTTAGTGTCGTTCCACTTGTTTTTTTTTTGTTCCACTTGGAGATTTCTTGGATCTCTTACTCCTCCCTAGGTGAATTCAGAGTGCCAAGTGTCATAGGAGCAGTTTCTAGAAGATTCCATGAGCATCCACTTAGAAAATTGTCTCGGACATTTGTTCGTTCTCGCTCATCACACCCTACAAAAGGCCTCTTTAGCATGCATCGCACCTGGCTAGTGTAGGAGTTAGTATGCATCGCACCCTAATAGTGGAGCAGTCAGTATGGTCCTGTTTTGGCAAGTTCTGGATGGTTTTTCAAGTGGAACTTTTGGGGAATGATGTAATCAGTTGACCATGATCCTTTAGGGTATGAAACAACACTTTTAGGGTTTAGAGAGCCCTAGTTTATTGACATATAAGATTGGGGTTAAAGTGCCCAAATATGTCTATAACAAAGATTTGGGAAAATCTGCTGTGAAGGGAGCTTTAATGAACCATATTTGGGGGGAACGATCAAATTCAAATCAAAAGGCACTATAAATTACAGAGGGTTGCCCAGCAAACAGCACTTGGTCACTTGCGAATTGAGTTGTTTTATTCCCTGCGTATTTTGAGCCGAGATCTATTTGCCCTGTTCCAAGTGTTGATTAAGCCCCTGATTACACGATTAAAATATTTCTGAACCAACAAGATGGCAATGTCACAAGAAGTTAGGTAAATTGCAGAGATGACCACTGAAGAGGCCATGCAGACCTTGACTAGCTACCCTTCGTAGCCATGTCTCCAGCGGCCACATCTCTAGTACATCGAAAATTACGTCATCAGAGCACGCAAGGACCCGACCAAGAAATGGAGCGAGCTACTCTTCGTAGCCACAGATGACATAATTTTTGATGTACTAGAGATGTGGCCGCTAGAGTGGCACGCCCCATACATCGTGACAGTAGAGAAATCTACTGCGCAGAAGAAGAAAGAGGAGGCCAAACTGCGCATGGTGCAGTTGGTAGAGAAGAGAAGGCATGAAGTCGCAACAACAAAAGCATAGGAGGTGCGAGACACTACGCAGACAGCAGCAGCATAGGAGGCAACCGAGAAGGTGCACAAGGGTCAGAAGTCACCTTTTCATGGGCGGCAAAAAGAGATGGAGACCAAGGAAGAAGAGGTTGGCGCAGACCCACAAACAGCGTCAACACTATTGAAGCGCCAGCGCCCGAGTGAGCGGGTAGGGTTGCGCAAGAAGGTGAAAGCCTCCAAGTTGTCGATCGACATGATCACCCTTACTAAGGGTGATTTGAACGACATAGGCGAAACAGTGCGTGACGTCACCACAGAGGCCCTCCATAATTTTACTAAGGAGAATCATGTGTTGGGGGCCCTAAGAGTGCAGCTTCAGGAGTTGCAGGTGAGCACTCCTCAGACTGGTACCCTTTCGACTAGCTTCGCAGTAAGAACAATTGCAGCAGAGTAGATGTTGCGCGCTCGAACAACAAACACAAGAGTGTTGCCAGAGGGGGCACTAGTTACAACCAATGAGGCCAACATGCCTACAGTTAGTGCGTTAAAATGGACAGGGATCAACATGATTGCGCTTCTGTGGGAAACGCTCTATGTTCTGCAAGATGGAATTACTGCAGAACTGTGGGCTAGGGAGAGTCGTGCGCTGCAAGTGCTGAGTCAGCAAAAGGTCAACATGGAGCAATTGAACTTGCACTGCGATGAAGTGGTGTCACAGAACAAGCAGATGGTATAGGTATTGGAAGAATCTTGTTAGATAGTCCCTGAGCTGGCCATCTCAACAGACGCACCAACAGAGGCGCGCATCCACAGACTGGTAGTAGGGGTGCGTGAGGCGCGAGAAGAAAGGACTAAGGTTTAGCTGGAGCTAAACCTTCAGATAGCATAGTTGCAGTTGAAGGCACAGCCGTCCACCCCTCCAGAAGTAAGATAATAATGCACTGGCGATATTACATCATGGATGGAAGAGATCATCAGTGCAGTGAGGGACTGCACTAGAATAATGGAAGTGTCCTTCAAATTCCTCACCAATCTGCAGGAGAATCCTAACATCCAACGCTTAGAGACAGAGGCACGTGAGCTCCAACAACAATATGACAACATCAAACGGACCGCACAGACGGTGGCCCTCACTCAGAGGCTTGCACGAATGCAACATGCCAAAGAACTAGAAAGAGCAGGTGGACGTAGCACGACATAGAGAAGCAGTCTTGAAGGCGTGTGTTCAGCCATGGATCGACGAGGCCTTAGTCATTACTACGACAATTGAAGGCAAGCTCGCGGAAATGCAGGGGACGTAGGAATAGGTTTAGGGAAGCATTTCTGACACCGTGTCTCGGAATAGTGGGTACAGGAGATTCAGCGGGCAGCCACTCAGTTGTTGGGTTGTGTTATATTCTTTCCACGTAGTTAACGGGGGGGTTTGAAGGGCACCCGTAACCCCATTTTATGGGGTCCAGGGCAGCGCCCCGGAAAATTTTGGTTTTAGACCCTATGTTAGGTTGGGCGGACCCACCTATGGTTTTGTACATGATTTTCGCACATGTTTTTTGGACACGATGGTTTTCGGTCCATGGTATTGGACGCGATGGTTTTTGGTCCATGGTATTGGATGCGATGGTTTTCGGTCCATGGTATTGGATGCTTCGGCTGTATAATATGTATTATAAATTGAAAAGAACATAATGAAAAATCAAGCTGGTAGTCCCAGTTTTGGGATCCAGGGGAAAATCTCTGTGTATATGTGTTTTATGTGTTATGATCTCGCATTGTTTATTTTTTGTGTTTTAGAATTCATATGCAGGTAATTTCTGTACGGGTTAAAACCTACATCAGTGCACTGCCAACCTTGTAGCGGTTCGAGCAGAGTTGGAAGGACTCTGCGCGAAGATCTCCGCAATGACAAAGTGACCTGATGGCAAGTCACGATGTTTGTGTCGGGAGCATGTTGGGCGTGGAATCCCCCCAAGGCATGTTTTGGGGCTTAAAGCCCAAGTATTGACCAAGTCCATTGAAAAGACTCTGCAATTTATGGGCACAGAGCGCAAAGTCATAATAGAGTCACAGGGTTGTTCGCCCTTGTTTTTGTAATGTAAGGTCGATTTGAAAGATCCACCCATGGTCCGTGGACCATGGGATTGTATAAATAGAACGAGGCTCTAAGTGTAGAAGACAGTGAAAGAAAGCTAAGCACGATGAGTCTAAGGAATTGATTGAGTCGAAGTGTAAGTAGTGTCTTTGGGTCGTAGTGTAGGAGAAGGCTCTGCAGCTGTGTGTGCAGAGGCCTAGTAGTCCGTAGCTAAGTGTACGGACCCCTGCAGCTAAGTGCGCAAGGCAAGTCGAGTCTGTAACCATTGGAAGCAATAATAAAGAGAAGTTATATTATATTTATGTGTATCTTTTCCTATTTTATGTATTATTGGGTATGAATTGCAAGTTTACTGTTTATTTGCTACGCAGACTCATATGAAGGTGTTGCATAAATAAATATAACTAAGGCATCCATTTACGCGAAGATAATTAACCTATGTAAGAAGATAAGTAAGATCTTGTGTGTGACTTAGGGAAATAGTGTAGAGCGCTACTCTAGCAGCACGGAAACCCCACAGTCCCTGGTTAGGACTACGCGAAGGCGAATATATCTGGGTGCAAAGGACAGGGAAGTGCGCGAAGTAACCTGCATGCAGGGACTAACAGTTGGACCGAATAAACCCCTCAGACATCTCAAGGGTGTGGAAACCTGGTTCCAGAACCCCCCCATACTATTTCGGGTGAGACCTCAGTTCGCGCTCCACGGATTGTTGCCGAAAGGGCCAATAGTACAGGTATTTTGTTGGCTAAATAACTCTGAACCTAGGTCAAGCCCCCATAAGCCAACAAAGTCCATCTTGGTGAATTATTTTGCTTGCTGCAAATAATCCAATATATCATTTATCTTGGGAAAGAGGTACCTATTCTTGAGTGTAATTTTGTTTAATGCCTTGTAATATATACACACCTTCCAAGTCCCATCCTTCTTTTGGACAATGATGATGAGTGACCCACATGGTGATGTACTCAATCAAATTACACCATGTTCCAGTAGTTGTTATAACTACTTCTTCACCTCACTTGTTTCTATAACGAACTTCCTATACAACTCAATGTTTAGCAATATGAAGTCCGATAATAATTGAATTTTGTGCTCCACTTCCCTCTTAGGTGGTATCCCTTTAGGCTCTTGGAACACATCCATGTATGCATATAGAAACCATTCTATTTTTTGTTTTTGTTTCTTAGTACACCCCTATAAGCATTCCTTTTCTCTCATTAATTCTTCTATAGAATTATTTTCTCTAAAAAATAATAAAACATAATTTTTTATAGAACTAATTAGTTTCGTAGCTTTGCTACCACTTACTAGAGAAAATTTTCACTTTCCCTTGTGTGTATTGATGGTGAACTACTTTCCACCCTTGACAAGGTGGTAGTATTTGGATCTTGCATGTACATATAGGGGCTTCCAAATACCACTCCACATACATCAAAGGGAACTACACCTAGTTCTTCTTCAAAAATAAAAATCAACACTAATAGAAAGTATGATTTTACACAATTTGGTTATCTTTAGTTACTCATCTTTATTTACCCATCCTAATGGATATGGGCTTGGATTATTATGAACTTCCAATCCCAATTTGGACCAACTCTACTGCAATGAGATTCTCATAAGATCCTAGGTCAAATAGAGCATCAAATTTTGTCTTCTTGACATGTATCGTTATATGGAAGAGTCAGGTCTTTCCATTCCCTTCCCACTGTTGGAGGCTACTCAGATTCACCTCCTTCTACATTAATGTACATATGATATTCTCATCCACATTTGAGATGCTTTCCACTTGTTTTCTCAAATCAATGGCCATGATTCTTCTCCTTATTATCTTTCTTTTTGTTCTTTGGGTTAAGCTCTAGATGCAACTTCCAACACTTCTTCTTCTTATCACCATCAATGTTACAGTGGTTGCAGTGGTTGTTGGAATATTTTCACTAGTGAGATGGTTGTCGTCTTTTTTCTTTCCCCCTTTCCACTTCTTCTTCCCCTCCTTAGAATAATCCTACTGCTTTTTTTTCTTTGACCCACTTGATTTCCCTTTCTTATAACTTGTGTTCTCCAAGTATTGTTCCTGTACAAAAGCCTTGTCAACCAATCTAGGTTTGAACGGTGTCACTTGCTTTTGTAGATGGTTGTGTAGACCCGATATATACTTTAGAAGTACATATGGCTTCTTTGAGGAGATTCCCAACATTATGGTCATCTTTCTAAACTCTTTAGTGTACTCCTACACACTCATCCCCTATTTCTACCTAAACTAATGTTTTTGGATCCATTGGTCCTTTACATACCCAATAGAATAAAATTGTGATTTTATGAGTGTTTTGAAATCCTCCCAAACACTAGAGGATATCCCTCCAACATTAAGGTCTATGTGTGGATTTCCCACCAGTTCAGCTAATGGCCCTCTAATTTCATCCAAGAAAATGAAATATTATATTCTTCATCTATATGATGAACAAGAAAATAATCTTCTAATTGTTTCAACCAATGATTGAGCTTATGAGTGTCAATCTCACCTTGATACATTTTGATGCTAACCTTCACTTCCATTTTGAACAAGGATTGTGAATGGTTCACGACACTCAAGATGGGTTGATTTTTTTTAAGTTTGTTCTTACATTCCTCCTTTGTTTCTTCTTGATCTCCTAATCTCCCTTCTAATTGGGCCTCTGCATTAGAACGCCCATCTTCTATAAATAGCCCAAACTTATTGGTTAAGGATTCCATGAGGAGTATTAATTATTATTTATATATACAAATTGTGCTTCTAGTGGCATAAACATCTCCTCTACATGATCGTGAGGGTTATTTATAGATTCGTTGGCCATGAATGGGTTTTGTGACTTTTGGCTTAATCGATCTTTATCCCCTACAACTTCCCACAATATACCAAAATAAATATTTCCCTTATACCAATATGATTCATAAATTGACATGTATATTCCACTAGACATTTTGTCACACTAGATTTGATAAAATTATAATTAAAATTTTGAAAAATATACCATGCAGATAGTTTTTCCCTATACTTATGGATTTATTAAGTTATAATTTCATTCATGCAATATGTAAAATGCGAAAAATATAGAAAAACAAAAACACAGTCACTAACAACCAACACAAAACATACCATTAGAAACCCTTTCAAGAGAAAACCTAGCTAGAAGGTGAGGTTGCTATGTTCTCTTTCTTTGAATGGAAAATGGATGCAAGTACAAAGAAATGAGGCCTATCGCATGTGGGTTGTTAAAAGTGTACATCCTTTATTACAAAAAACAAAAATATTGCATACACCAATTTCATATTTTTTTGTGGACTAAATTGTTATTACCTCGAAATATAAAAATACATGAGTAAGAGTATCATAGGTTGTCTAGATTTTATAGTTAATAGTCTCAATATGCCACTAGAGAAACCAAATATATTGATTGTTTACTAGAGACCAAGTATATCCAAGATAAGCATCAATTTTAGATTACACCCAAAGCTACCATGTACTATAGTGCATATAAAAGAAAAAGAAAAACACTCGTTGTAAGCCATAACATAAGGTCAAGAGTCTGAAGAAGTCATTAGAGATGGATCCTAGGCGCTAGCCCCTGTAGGAGCTTGGGCCTTGAGTTCACACTGGAGGTGACTCTCTAGGTGGGCTAGCTAGACATCCAAAATCTCCAAGCAAGAGCGTTGGTATTGCTAGACCCATTTTATCTCATTCAATGCAGAAATAATATCATTTGAGTCCTTGTGCTTCTCTTACCTTACCCAAAAGGGTTTTCATCTATTAAAGGAGGGTGATGGAATTTAAGTATTAGTTCCATTTTCCCTTGGTGTGACCAGGATCGGGAACACAATGGGTAATCCCCTCCAAAATTTTGGAATAGGAAAAAGCTTGACGATCATTGGTGGTAAGGGCTTCGAGCTGACATATTTCTTCGCTAATGTCGGGAGGGGTAGAAAAATGAAAAATAGTTGCAACCTCCTAGGCTTTGGCTTAGGCCCATGGTCTTACCTAGGGTCCATAACCACCACCACGGTGACTGTGTATATGTTTCCAGGGCATGATGCACCACTAAACACTAGACCAGATAGAAAGGGTAAGCCCTAACAAACTGGGAATGAGAGAGAAAAAACAAAGGAAACCAAAAGGATAGCAAAGTCAATATCTGTGGGGCGGCCTAAGCAGTCACGGTTGACCCAAAATGAAGAACCAAGGTAACATAAAGGTAGATAAAATCCTTTAGGAAGGGCCTCGTGTAATCTAAAGACCCCCACAAAGGAAGCCACTGTGCGGACCACCAACAAATACAATGGACCCAACAAACTTGTAACACAGAGCCACAAGACCAAAAGAGAAATTAACTAATCCCAAAGGAGTAGACAGTGCCATGATGGGATGATCAAACTAAGCCCAAGTAGATAGAAGAACCAGTTCTAGAGTACAAGTGTCGAAGTTTGAAACTATGGACACCAACTTTAGAGTAGTCCACACAGTCTAAAAGACACTACCTCGATGCTTCTAGAGACAATTAGTAAGTCATCTCTCAGCTTTCCCAACACACGCTAGGACTTTCTAGTTTCATATCTAGACTAGGACACATGCATGCTCATATCACCTTAATGCCATTGTATGATTCCAACCAACTCCCCTCAAGAAGAGATAGAGACATAAGCTATGATGCTAAAAACTTAAGACCACCCATAGACCCACCATTTCTAGAAGCCCAAGAGAGTAATCCCAACTATGGCGAGGAAGGAACCAAAGCACACCATATAGTTCAGAGAACTAAGAGCCTCGACACATAGTAATTTGACATACAAGTACTTTCCATGGAATTAAATTTAAAAAGGGCATGCACATGTGTAGTGCATGGAGTGAGCTAGTCACGTCACCCCGGCCTTAAATGTTGTGAGAGGTTGTGAGGCAATAAGCTCACCCCAACCTCCATCTCCCCTCGTTAACTACCCGATTAGAAACTACACCAAGTTGATATTTAACTTAGCCATAACTTTAAAATATTATATATATATAATATTATATATTATATATATATATATATAATTATTAAATATTAAATTATATAAATATTTATTTTAATCAAAATAACTCAAAACATATCCTCAAACTCCATCACAATAATATATCAATTAAAAATTACAAATGACATTAACATATAATTTTGAAATATGTATTTAAAAGTGTCGGTATCATCAAAAGGTTTTTGAAGAGATTTTTTTAAATAGGGCGGTATTAAGGAGGTTTTTTAATTAAGGGTGGTATTGAAGGAGAGATTTCATGTATTATTATTTTTTTAAGTTACAAGGGTACATGAAAGAACGTAAAGTGGTTATGAAAAAATGTGATATTTATAAATGGTGTTATGATATATTATTTAAATGTCATTTTTTTTTAGGATGAAGAGTTAATTTTAGATGACCTTAATACAACTATGATAGAGATGGTATGGAATAAATGTGTTCGTTTACAGGGATTTTTGTTTGAGTTTTATAAGGGTATATGGGTGTTTGTTAGCTCGAGATTATATTAATTAGGCCAGCAAGTTTTGTCTGAGTTTTATAAGGGTATATGGGTGTTTATTAGTTCGAGATTATATTAATTGGGGCAACAAGTTTGACATAAGCCCAAAAAAATGAATGAACATATTAATAAATGTTTAATTATATTTATTTTAAAGGTGAGAATTTAGAAATAATTATTATTTAGTAATTTATCATTGAATATGTTATATAAGATTTTAGTTAAGGCTTTGGTTTTTAATTAATGATACATTATCATAATATTATTAAAAAGATATATAAGATATTTGCTCATTAGTATAGATTGATGTTAATTTTGGATTTATAAAGTATCGAGAGATAAAAAATTTTGAAGTGCAAATCTCTTTTAGAGTGTAAAATTTGAAGAAAGTTTACATCTCGAGATATTTGATACCTCTTTGTAAATGATAAGTTTAGGGTTAACATGAATTAATTCTAATTTCTCTCTTACACAAACACAATGTGTTAACTCCATGCTAAACACGGAAGAAATTACACATCTTCTTCATCTTGAGCAACACATTAATAAAATGTTTTAGCAATAAAAAAGTTTTTATTTTCATTTGATTCATATAATATATACATAGTTGAAATATTGAAATAATTTACTCAACATTGCCATAAAAATATTTTATTTATAATTACACATTTTCTTTATTAAGCAACGCATTAATAAAATGTTTTAGCCATAATTTTTTTATTTTAATTTTCATTTGATTTATATAATATATATCATAATTCAACATTGAAATATTTAGTCAGCTTAATCATTACCCCCACCTTTAATTTTAGTCCATATTATTCACATTAATTATAACTTAGATATATATATCCCTTGGTAAAGATCTCTTTTTTATATTTATAAAAGCAAAGCAAGTTTAACACCATATCTATAATCTACCCCATATAATATATATATATATATATAATATAATATAATTATAATATATATGATATATGTGGTGCAAACTTGTTTTTTATAAATAGAAAAAAGGGATCCTACCAAGCTTATATATATATAGTTAAGCATGGCAATATCTGTTTTTTCTATTTATAAAAAGCAAGTTTACACCACATATATGAGATAGGTGGCCTCAACTTGCCCAATGGGAAACCAAGTCCGTTGGCCACCTATCCTCGTTATAAGCCATCCAAAAACAATATAGTATCAGTCATTCTAACCAAGCTATATATGTATCAGTATCATGACAAGAGTCTATATGTCTATCTATCATAAGCATGCATCTTTAAAAGTAAATGCTACCCACAAGAAGCAAAAAAACGCCCAAGAAAATGACTAATCTTGCTATCCTTCCGAGGCAGACTCAACTGAAGTCAGGTCATTGGCTGAGTCACCAGGCACCACAGCTAGCTCATTGATGCATGGGATGTGCCTTTGGATTCTGTCTAGGCAGATGTCCTACTTGTGCAGCTAGAATTGGATCATCTGCAAGTCTTTTTTGTAAATGGGCATGTCCTAGAGAGTCATAACCATCCCGACTGAAATTTGCTCCATTGCCTTCCCCATAAGGCTCTTCATGAGCCAGTATAGATAGAGGATCTGTTTAAACTGGGTGAGTTTGCCCCTAGTATTCCTGGGATCCGAGGTTATTACCCACCAATTATCCATCTCCTCTTCAAATTCATCCTCTTGTTTTATTTTCCCCTCCCATTCATCCAAAAGCTTACGGATGCCTACATCCATTCCTTCCATGTAGGTTGTCGTCGCTTCACTAATGAGGCATTCTAAAGGCTTCCTCTCCCATCTTGGTTCTGAAGTGCTCAGGTTCGTTGCTCAAGTCGGCTCCCTCCCCCTTTTGTCACGTCCTCTTCCACATGCAGGTCGGGCCATCTCTCCTCTATTCCTTGCTTGTTCACAAGCGAAATGAATTAGCCTCTCTGGCTTGATATGGGTGCCCCACCCCTCGTGCAGCCAGTGATAATTGTCTCTGCCCGAGTACCCCTCTGCCCCGAAATGTTGCACCACTCCTCTACCTGGTGTAACTGCACCACTCTTCTACCACTCACTTTGCTCTCGCTCATATCTTTCATTTGCCTCACCACCCATATGGTAATGTTGATTCTCTCGACTACACACAGGAGTGATTCCATGGTACCAGACCCAGTTAACGCTCATGGCTTTCACTCCTCTGCCTAGAAGAGCTGCCTCACTTCTCTACCCTCCCTTGGTCGTCGCTCATGCTTAGTCTCAGCCTCACCGCCCACATAATTTGAGGTACCAACTGTCTCGCTCACTCACAGGAGGGGTCTCTCGTTCCCAACCCTGGGTATCGTTCATGGCTCTCACCTCCAACCCAAGCTCAATCACCATCACTGGTCTCCTCGGCCATCCCCCCAATTTCCCTCCCCTATCATCTCTCGAACCCCTCAGCCATAAATCAACAAAGTTGTCACAGTAAGGGGCTTGAAAGACCAAGATACATACCTGGGAATGCTTCACTGAAACCGTTGTTGGCAACTCCACTAACTTGTGCCTGCGCTCCTCCATCCACCTCTAATATCAACAATACTCTTCTCTCTATGCTGAATTCCTTCATCTTCCCATTATACCTTGCTCTGTCACATCACCCGTCCTGCCTTGGCCGCCTCACCTCCTTCTCCGTCCTGGCCATGCCTGCCACTTCTCCCATCAACTCTATCAGATTGCATGCGGGAGGCCACCTTACCCATCACCATGAGCATGTGGGGGGCAGTGGGTGGTACCCTGCCATTAAACTTCATAACTACCATATCTATCTGTTGTCCTCTCTTGCCTCAAACACGCACCCCAATCAGAGGTA
>APFE031150865.1:71595-143855 GCA_000404065.3 Pinus taeda
GATCCTTGCCATCAAACTTCCTCATCTTGATTTTTCTTGATTTTAGGAGCTCGATCTTGAAACGACTGTAAATCTGTACTTTCAGATCTTTAAGTTATGAAATTGCGACTTGTAGTAGCCCTCTGCGTCCTCTTTCCAATGCCACTAGTCTGATCCAAATTGGATTCTCCAATGAAGAGTTATGTGAAATCTCCCACAATGACCTGATTATAGACTAGTTCAGTAGAGTGAATTTGTACGACATGCCACGAGTCACTGTTTTGACCTTTAGCTCTTAAAAATATTTAGAAGAAACTACAGTTCGGCCTCTTTTTGCACCTTCTTACGAAATTTAAATCCAATTCTCAGAGAAAAAGTTATGATGATTTTCCCCAGGTCACTTGTTTGGAATGTAATTCAGGAGTCTGCAAAAAGACCAACTTCCTCAAATCATATCTCCGCAAATATAGCGCAAAAAGCTTTGAAATTCGGACCCGAGATTTAGCACAATGTCTTCTCAAATGGGTTTGTTTTTCAACTTCTGAAACGTCGCAGAAAAATAGTGCTAGCGAAAATGTCACGATGACCTATTTGGAGCAGGGAAACCCTAGAATCCAAAGCTCTAATACCAAATGTTATTAAACCAGCTCAAGAAAAGATAGAAAAGATAGATCAATGCCTTAGAATTCAGCCTCTTCGAGGGGGCAACCTCCTTTACATTACATAAATGAACAATTCTTGGATGATACAAATGAAAAGACCTCCTTTCTATATATAGGAGTCTAAGGGTCATAATATAATCAGAGCCTACATAACAATAATAATGTAAGGGCACAATAATAACAATAGTGGGCTTCTATGGGGCACAATAGTAACAATATGGCACTACATGGGTACATCAATATAATAAGTGGGTTGTACTAATAACAATAAGGGGTTACACTAGTAGTATAGGGGCCTAACATGTATCAACTGTATAGCTTGTATGGAAAATAAAATTTTAGAAATATTTTCTACAGTACTAAAATTACTTTTTGCGGCACTGTAAGGTTTATGACACTCCTATTACAGCAAAATATAGATATTAGTTGGAAGTTAAGTTAACAATTAAAAATTTACATGTTAAATAATTGGATGGTTCATTCCCGTAAAAAAGTTGAGTATATGGGTTTTTTAATGTGTGTCCGAGGATTCAAATGCTAGGTAAGAGTTATTTGATATGATGGTTTTGATGTAGGAAATATCTACACTTATTCTTGGCCCTCTAAAAACAAATTATTTTCTTTTACAGTTGAGTCCTCAAGTTTATAAGAATTGTGTAAGTAAAAAGGTATTTGTAAGTTATTTGGAAATGAAGTTTGCATGGTTAATTTCATATCAATCTTTATATGCAATTTCTAGAACTTACTGCAAGAATTCTTATGAATATCTTGATGGAATGCAATTACAGTTAAGGGATGATTTTTTGCTATCAATAATTTCTATATTATTGATCCCTTGAACATTAAAATCTCTCTTGAAGGAAATTTCCTTTGGTTTGCATGATCTTGAAAACCAATGTTTATTATTTAAATGAGCATAATGAAATGATATTTTGTTGTGAAATTCATCAAGCTATTGTTGTAGAAAATGTTATAGTTGTGTTGTTGTAGAATACATTTGTAGTTGTGTCACTACAAAATACGTTTATAGCTATGTCATTGTAGATTATATATACATTAGTGTTTTTATAGAATACACATGTAGTAGTGTTACTACATAATACATCTATAGTGATGTTGTTGTAGAATATGTATGTAATTGTATTGTTGCAAAACTATAGTTTTGTTGCTATATAATACATGTATAACTATGTTGCTATAAAATACAACACATCTAGTCATGTTGTTTTAGACTATATCTATAGTGATGTTGTTATAGAAAATGTTTGTAGTTGTTAATTTATTAATAAGTCAAGGCACATCATCAAAGTTACAGATTTGTAAACTCTAACTTTGGTTGTTAATAAGTAATTTGATTCATGTTGGAATCATAACTGATTGGTGTATTGGTTAAGGACATAAAAAAAGATACCCATTAAAACTTGTAAAGAACTAAGGGGATTGGGCATGTTACAAGGGTATCATGGAGGAATAGTGGAACTATCATGTGCATGGGGAATAGGATTTCTTTGTCACAATCAAATACAAGCTTACTCAATATTTTAGGGATTAAGATTAGTAGCAAAGTATAATTTATCATTTAATAATAGTATAAGACTCCATGACAATTACTATGGCAATTAGGAAAGGTCAAGTAGATTTAGACTAATGATCTGAAGATCAAAAATAGGCTCAAAAATGAGAGTGATTGGAATCTCCCGAAACTAGCATCAACTCGTAGTGTTCGTTGTCTTGATTCCAATGATGCTTGAATCGCCTCAATCTGATTTCATATGAAGAAGTTATGGTGTTCTGAAGTTTTTGACCAGAAACTAAAAAGTCAACAATAGAGTTGATTGGGTAGTTTGTACAATTGACATCATCAGCTAACTATACAGGGTACGATTGGCAAAGTACCAATAAGGTTTTGACACTTTGCATTGCCATAGAGGTTGCATTTGGTGTGTTTTGGTTGGTTATTTAGTTTTGAGGTGGCCCAATTAGAGGCTACCATGTGGCCCAATGAGAGGGCGCCACGTGGTGCCCTTTGGTTGGCCAAAAAAATTATATCAAGCTCAAAGGCCTTAGTAGGGTTCGACCCCTCGACCTATCATATAAAAACTTTGCATTCTCTCTTTCGCCATGACTTTGGTTCGTAACCAATGTAGGTTAGTCGTTTTATTTCAAATCAAATGATTTGGCGTTGGAGGAAGGGGCGAGGTGCTTGGCCCCAAACCTCGATCACATACAACCCAGGGGACCATAGGTAGAGCATTTGGAGTAGAGGGCGAGGTTGTAAGACTCTTCCCATGGTCACGATCGACACCACGAGACCCACTGTGGAAGGGTATGAGGCAATGTAGTTAGGCCTTGGCCCCGAGTTCCATCATTCACCACGTGACCAGAGTGAGAGTTTGGCCAGAGGGGTCGGGAAGATAATCCCTAGACATTGGTTCATTGAAGCCATTTAACCATCAACGAATCCAAATCTAGTGAGGGTGTACAGTTGGTCCCGACCCCGACCATATTTCCACGATGTGACCACATCCCAATAGAAAAGGAGCTAAGCTAGCGGGGGCGGGCAATTAGCCCCAACTACTAGCCACATGGCTCCACATGACCCAATTTTTGTGCTTAAGAGGTTATTGGCGAAATTAAAGAGGCAACAAAGTACACCTTTTGCAGCAGGAATATTCCTGGTCCTAGGTGAAATTTTTGCTCAACGGACTGTGTAAAGGGAAAAATCGTCGTGCAATCAACAGGTTTTGCCAATTTGCAGGACAAAGAGCGTAAGTTGGCTTGTAGAAGCATATCTTGCTAAATTTTTAACCTATCTGAGCTAAGGAAGAGCCTAGATGGTGGTTTTTGAGCATCCTAGACTTAATGGTAGCCTCAGTTTTATGATTTGAACACTTTATGATGGACTTTTTGTAGAATCAAATCTTTTAGTGCTAGAGGAAGAGACAACTTTGAAGCAGTATGGAGGCATATTTGAGAATGGAGAAAGCCCAATTAGAGGTTTTTCAACATTCCAGTTTCATATGCAGCAGTTGTTACTTCAATAGAGCAACTCTTTTCAGTCTTTTCTCAATGTTTTAAGGAGAGAAGCCCTTTTCAACTCTTCATTATGAAGGAGTTGCATGTTTCTTTTGATTTTAGGTGGAGTACAAGGACCTATTGTGTGAGAGTCCTTTTTATGTTGACATTTTCATGAGTTGCTATAGGGATTCATATTTCAGAGTGAGAATTATTTGTAGGAGAATGTTTCTTTGTAGGAGAGACAAACCGCTCTATTGTCAACAAGTTGTAATGTAATCATTTGTTGCTGAAATCAATATAACGATGTAGCTATTTTGAGCAGGCTTAGAGACGTAGCCCAAGAGGGGTGAAATCAATTATCAAATGTTGGTTTCTTCTCTTCATGTTTATCATCTTGAGTTGCAAGTGAATTTTTTTCTCTTTCAAGTTCATATGAAAACTTAACTCACCATCTTGAAGAGGTTGTGAAACTTATTTTACCTTTAAAGACCGATTTTGTTAATTTGGAAAGTGTTAAAGGGTGGTCGGTTTTGATAAGAGGAGTTTTCCTCCATTTCCAGATTAGGTGGTATCAAAGAAAGTTCTCAACAACTTATATGTATGGGCAAGAAACTAAAGCTTGAAAGACTCCAAGAGTTGGATGAGATTAATCTATCTCTTTGAATGGAGAATGTTGAGCTGAGGAGATTGCTTGAAATTGTAGAGGAGAAAAGGAAAATTCACCTACAATTGTAGCATGTAGTTGAGGAACAAATTGGTGAGAGTTCCATTGTGGAAGCAACAAAGAATCCCTCCAAGATGAAACGAATTTGTGGGCATGGTTTGTACACAAGATATGGACCCTATGTTGAGAATGATGCTTGTGATTTTTGTTAGCATCTGAAGGATTCTCCTTATATGCCAGTTAGTAAAAGTGGTTGGATAGAGCCATCATCCACTTCTTCATCAGCATCTAAAACAAAAAAGATGGGTGATGGGCCAAAGGAGGTAATTAACATTTCTAGTTCTACTCCTTCAACTAATGTTGATAACACATCTTTTGCAGCCTTTGAAAATCATACCAAAGGTATTGGTATGAAGATTTTAACTTGGATGGGTTATGAAGGAAGAGGCCTTAGATTCAATGTTCAAGGTATCACTAATCCTATCAAGGTAAAGGAATGACCATGACATGAAGGATTGGGTTATGGTCATGGAGAAATTGAAGGGTGCTCTAAAATTGTTGAGGCAAAGAAATCATCAAGTGATGATATGTCACACCATGATGGTGGTGATAATGAAAAATTGTCTCCAAAGAGAGATGAATGTTCCAAGGGACACGCAAAGTCCAATCCTTCTCATCACATTCATAGCCCAAAGAAAAGGTATGAGTGTCATGGGGATTTTAGAAATGTTGGTGATTTTTATTATTTATGGGACATGTTTCCTTGCACATTTTATGATGCAGTTAACCATTGTGTGGATGAGTGTGAGAAACGTAAGGAGATGGTCAAGAAAATGGATCAATACCTTGGGACAAAGCATGAGGAATATCTCCTTGTTATGAAGACTTCCTTGTCAATGGGCAAGCAAAAGAATTTTTGTACCCATTGTAGCATGATAGGGAATCATATTGAAAAGTGTTGGAAACTCCATCTGGAACTTTGTCCCAAGAAGGACAAAGAGGTCATGCAATCCTTTGCAAAGAAAGAAGTAGGTGGTAAAGTAGAAACTGATGTAGTTCCTAAAGAATCCTTCAAAGCAGAGTGGGTGAAAAAAGAGAACCCATAAGCCTAAGATAGGCAAAGAATGGGTAGAATATCTCTTACAATTTTCTTTCTTTGTAAAATTGTAATTACTTGTTGTATATTCCCATTTGGGTACTTTGTAAAGTGAAGTCATGTACAATCACTTATTTTCAACTAGTGTGTTTTCTTTGGCATGTTATGTTAACTTGGCTTGATGATAAGTCAAAGTGAATGGGACTTTTGGGATGAGCATTCATATTTCATCCAGTATGTCTACAGTTGTGTCAAGCACTCACTTATACAAGTATTTCAATGTGAATTTTTTTGTGAATTTGATCTTCGGTAAATATTGTGCAAAAGGTTGTCATAGCAATGTGGACAAAACCAAGTAGGTCATTGTACAAGTGTAGCTTGAGGACAACAAAGAAAAGTGTAAATCAATGGATGACAAGCATGAAGTTGCTTCTGATTTCTAGGTGGAAGGTCAAGCTTGTCTTCAGAAAAGAGAGACTTCAAGTTAAATTTTGTTTGAGCCTAAGAAATATGGTTTTGGAGAGAATGTTCAGATTCCATCCATCTAAATTTTTGTTCCTGCATGTTTAGAAGAATTGCAAAAAGCCACAATTCTTGACATGAAGATAAGAACTTCATGTAGAGACAAGGTGGATTACCTTGATTGGAGCTTTTTCCTCACTTATTTACTGATTCAAGATAAACTTTTGGATGTCCAAAATTTCCTTGTTGGGAGGTTGATCCGGAGATTAAATAATAATATAAAATAATTAATAAATTATAATATTAAAAAAAAAAAAAAAAAAAAAAAAAAAAAATACGCTCAAAAAATGAAAGTGCTCATAATCTCCCAAAGCCAACATCAATTCATAGTGTTCGTCCTCCTGATTCTAACGACGCTTGAATCTCCTCAATCTGACGTCGTATGAAGAAGTTATTGTGTTTTGAAGTTTTTTATCAACAACTAAAAAGTCAACAACAGAGTTGATTGGGTTGTTGACTGGGTATTTTGTACATCTGACGTCATCAAATGACTGTTCATGGTATAGTTGGCGAAGGATCAATACGGTTTTGACACATGACATCATCGTAGAGGTTGTATTTGGCACGTTTTGGTTGGTTGTTTAGTTTTTATGTGGCCTAATGAGAGGGTTCCACGTGGCACCATGTGGTTGGCCAAAAATTTTATATCAGGCCTAAAGGTATTTACGGGGTTCGAACCCTTGACCTGCCATATAACAACTCTACATCATGACTTTGGTTCTTAACCAACATGGGTCACTAGTTTTATTTCAAATCAAATTATTTTGGCGTCGGGGGGAGGGGCGAGGCGCTTGGCCCCAACCCCCAGTCACATACAACCTCCATGACCATAGGCAGAGCACTTGGTAGAGAGGGTAGGGTTGTAATCCCTAGCCCATGGTAATGACTAGCACCACAGGACCCACAGTGGAAGGGTATGGGGCAGGGTGGTTAGGCCCTGGCCTCGGGTTCCATCATTCACCATGTGACTGGAGCGGGAATTTGGCTGGAGGGGCCAAGTAGATAAGCCCTGGCCCCCAGTTTCATCGACGCCATATGACCGTCAACAGAGCCAAATCCAGTGGGAGTGGGCAGTTGGCCCCAACCCCTAGCCATATTTCCATGATATGACCACATCCTGATAGAAAAGGAGCTAAGTTGGTGAGGGCGGGCGGTTAGCCCCGACCACATGACTCCACGTGATCCAACTTTTGCACTTAAGGGGTTATTGGTAAAATTAAAGAGGCAATAAATTGCAACTTTTGCGATAGTAATCTCACCGGTCTGGGGTGAAGTTTCCAATTGGCAGACTGTGTAAAGGGCGAAATGGTGACACAGCTAGCAGGTTTTGCCAATTTGTAGGACAGATTACAGAGCTTGGCTTGGAGATGCATATCTTGCTCAATTTTTAACCTTTTTGAGCTCAAGAAGAGCCTAGATGGGAGTTTATGAGCATCCCGATCTCGATGGAAGCCTTAGTTTTCTGATTTGAGCACTTTATGATGAATTTTTTGTATAATAAGGTCTTTTAGTGTTAGAGGTAGAGACATTTTGAAGCAGTATGGAGGCATATTTGAGCATGGAGAGAGCATAGTGAAAGGTTTTCCAGTCTTCCAATTTCATATGTAGCAACTATTACGTTAGTAGAGAAACTATTTTTAGTATTTTCTCAATATGTTAAGGAGAGAAGCCCTCTTCAACTCTTCATTGTGAATAATTTGCATGTTTATGTTTTTAATTTTAGGTGGAGTACAAGGAACTATTTTGTGAGAGTCCTTTTTATGTTGACATTTTCATGACTTGTTATAGGAAGTCATCTTTTTGAGTGAGAATTCTTTGTAGGAGAATGTTTATTTTTAGGAGAGACAAGCCACTCTATTGTCAACAAGCTGTAATGTACTCATTTGTTGTTGAAATCAATATAGCGATCTAGCTATTGGAGTAGGCTCAGAGATGTAGCCCAGGAAGGGTGAACTTCGTTATCAAATGTTGGTTTCTTCTATTCATGTTTATCATCTTGAGTTGCATTTGAATTTGTTTCTCTTTTAAGTTCATATGAAAACTTAACTCACCATCTTGAAGAGGTTGTGAAACTTATTTTTCCTTGAAATACTCATTTTGTTAACTTGCAAAGTGTCAGAGGATGGTTGGTTTTGATAATAGGAGCTTTCCTCCATTTTCATATCAATTACACTCAATCCTAGCTCAAGCATAACATGAAGCCTCAAAGGTTCAAGAAACAACATATTCTCAAGCGCTTCAAAAAAATAACAAACAAGGCAATACAAATGCTAATAAGGTAATTAGGTTCAAAATGGGTGTCTTTGTGGGTAAATGGTCATCAATCTATCCATTTTATTCCTTCACTCATGTTTAAATGATGAGTACAAGATTTATTAAAAAGCATGTGTCACCCACATAAACACCACTATTAAGGTTCTATATTTATCTTGAAGTGAATGCTCATCAGTATATACACACTCTAAGATATGTGAGCTCTTGGTTTTGAAGGTATGGAGTAACACCATCCTAGAACATGCCGGATATACTCAACCACCTTTCAATTAGGTGGAAAGGTGTAGGATTATACAACTCACTTCCATGCAAGTTAGTTATTATACTATTGTTCATATTCTCAATAATGGTTAAATGTTTCTACTAGTTTTGTTCCTCTCTAGCATATTTGCGTTTGAACCTCTTTATGAATATTTGATATTAAAAAATGTGGACCTTTGTAGATGGTTTTTCCACCTTAGTTAGAGGCTCCTAGTTGCTTATGGGTTATATCCAATATCAAATTCAATTCTATTGCTCAATGTCATTTATGTTCAAGGTTTATTCTATGTTAGTTTCAAGTCTATTTGTATGTTTTTTGGGGGTAGAGTTCCCTTATCTATGGAAAAGGATAAATTATGATCCTTAATGTTTCCTCTAGTATATGGGAAATGGTTCTATTCTTAAAGTTTTGGCTTCTTTGTATATTCTGTGCACAAATTGGAGATCTACCTTATGTCACTAGTTTGCACGTACATTATGGAGCTTTGAGATTTGATGGATTTTAGAAGGATATTAATGTCTCATGAGGAGATGGTGTAGGAAAACAAATATTCTATTTTCTCTCTTATTTCTAAATTTGATTAATTTAAGCAACAACATGCCATAATTTACAAAAATATGAACACCCTCTTATAGGTTAAGAAATAATTAACAATTCTAAAGGCGTAGTGTAATCTTCTCAAACACATGGGTTGAATATATGAACAAGGGTTATTTTTTAATGGCATCCAACCAATGGATTTCAAAAAAACAGAATTATGGGGATGTGTTGTAGCGGCTACAACCACCCTCCAAAATATTTGGCCTGCATCAATTTCGGAGCCTCCCTTGAAGAGTTTCACTTGATGACTGCACAAACTCAGGTTCACTCAGTGAGCTCGTGTGAGTCTTTACATCCACCTTGCTTGTTCATTGCATTCAAGTCTCTACATGCTGATGTCTAAGTCATGCTTGCGACCATGTTCTGGTTATGCTCAAAGTCTTCACTTAGTATGTGCTTTTTGTGTTCGCTATGAAAGCATCTGTCACACTCACACACGGAGTCACATTCATTGTGGCGCAAGCGTCGTCTCAATCAACGAATGATCAATCATGAATGTCGCGCTTGTCACTTACACCGTCTATCAGTCATGTTGAACATGTGTGTCTGGATGGTTTGGTTGTTTCGTCATCAAGTCATGCGAGTGTGTGTTCGTATGATCACCTATGCATATTTCAATTGTTCACACACTTAGCCATTTTTTGTGAAAGTTCTGATGACCAGAATCCCCTCTGACAGCCAGACTATCACCCTACTATCGACTTAATCGACTATCAACTAGAACAACACAGAAGCACCAAGATAATATTTTCAAGTTACGTTGCCCACAAGAAATTCAATCAGCTCTCATGCTGGCCACCCAAACAATCGGACTCAGTAGTCACCTGAGACCGACTCCCCTAAAAAATTGTGTAGAGGCCACTGAACTCACCCCCTCAACTGCGTCAGCTCTCATACTGGCCACCCAAACAGTCGTACCCGACAGTCACCCGGGGACAGACTCCCCTCAAAAATTGCATAGAGGCCACTGACCTCACCCGCTCAACTAACTAAGGAAATTGTGTAGACAAGTCGGATAGACTCCAAGTGCCCATCCCTATCTCCCTCATAAAATTGTGTAGTTTTCCCAGTCAGTCATCTCGACAGTCGACCAACTGTTCATCTTAGAAATTGTGCAGTGTTCATGAGCAGGCCTTCTGCTGCCCATTAGTCAGCTTAGCTCGGAAATTGTGTAGAGATGATAAGCAGGCTGACCTCCTAGCCTTAATGTAGTTTCCCTTGCCAGTAGCCCCTAGCAGCAGACTGCCAGTTCCCTCTGGGAATTGCGCAGTTTCTGCTGCCAGTCTCCCGGGCAGCCAATTGGCAGTTCCCTCTAGGAATTGCGTAGTTTTGGCTGCCAGTGACCCCAACATCCAACTAGCAGTTCCCTCTGGGAATTGCAAAATTTTGACTGCCAGTGACCTAGGCAGTTCCCCAAAAAAACTGTGCAATCCCTGTTTGCTGACCCTTCATGCAGCCTGGCCCGATCCTCTAGAAAATTGCACAAATATGGCTATCTAGCCCTATTTCTCGTTTGTTCTAAAAAATGCGCATAGCATGCCTGCCTTGCCTTCCAGCGGCCCAAACTGTTCCTCCCAAAATTTGTGTAATTTTGCCTCCCAGCCGAGCCAAACCTTGTAGATAGTCACTATCGACACAGATTGCCTTTCTCCATCTCTCAATGACCCTTATGTAGTTTTCATCAGTAGTTTCCCAGAGCCATCATCCCGCATCACAACCTTGCTACCTCTCCTGGTCACCTGCACACAAATGATAATGTGTCATGGTAGACTAGGAGGTTTTGGATTTGATGTTGTCTCGTCATGAGTGACTATAGGTACATGTATACCAACGAGCATGGCAAGACGACGAATGGGATGAACGAAGAAATCACATGCAGAATGATAGGTTCACCAACAGATGAACAAATGAAGCATGCGAAGCGGATGAACGTGGCGAACAAGCACCTTCGCGAACAGATGAGCCTGTCAAGCCTTCCAACATGCAAGTAAGGAATAACATGCTAAAGCTTCATCAAGCGAACCAAGGACCATCGAAGACTCCGCGCACTTCACCATGTGGAGGTGAAGCTATGATACACCATGAAGACATCTATCTTCCAACAACACTATAGTTCGACATGCACTCCAACAGTAGCACGAATGTACCAACATTGTCATGTCAAGTTGTGTTGAGTCATGTCGCCCACATCCTCACTATGGGCTTGTTGTAAATCAATGTGATGTAACATGGAAGTCCAAGAGACCCACTTGTTGAACAAAGATTCATGTAAGTTGAAGAGTCATGGAAGTCAAACAGTCATGAGTGTAGTCAAACAACCATAAGGGTCAGTTTTACCGTTGGCTATAAATACCCCCTCATTTGTAAATGTAAAGGACTTTTCACCTCAGCTCCTCCGACATAACCAAGAGAGACTGTAATATTTTCTTTGAAGAGTAAGTAGTGGCTCCAACGCCCCGCTGATGGGGTTAGTGATCTATGGTGTAACGATGTGTCTTGGAACTTTTGCTTAATTTAGAAGCCTGTTAATAGGCCAACACGTTTTCACACATGTATTGTATTTGCTGTAATACTGATCTTTAACACTTGTAATGTATATTTATTTAACCTGTGTTCTACATATGAACTGATTTATTTTTTGTAATGCATAATCTATTAATGGAAATGTGTTGTATATGTTGTTAATGTTGTCTCGTCCGTGTCAACTGCTCTGTCGGACATCAGACATACCTTTCACATGAACCTTGTTGTAACAATCGTTGCACTCGTTCAGACTGTTTTGTGAGTGTTGTAGATGTTATCTTACCTTGTATGTTGTGACTGTCGCATCCGAGTGGACTGCTCCGCCGGAAGCTGTGTATGTCCTTTTGTGTTGTGTGTTCCTAGCTGAGTTGGGACTGATCCCTTTCAACCTGGAACTCACCTTCACCTTGTTCACCTCACAATGAAATAACCATTAACACAAGTACACTTACACTCACCAGGCACGCAAACCTCACTTCTCGAAGACAAAGCGAACCACTCTCTTATGCTGACAAACAAGAGTTGAGACAAATCCTTAAGACAATGGCAACTGGGCCATCGTACTGAATGGGACTCCCACACCAAACGATGTGAGTTCTAGTTAGGACTTCGTACCGAGGTGATCCCCTGAATGTTGGCAGGTCCAGCACCGTCAACAGGATGAGAACATAGTAGTTCAAATTATCAAAAGGCATCGACATAGAAAAGAAAGAACCAATAGAAAATGACTCTAGATTTGATGAAGCAGCAAGTCATCACTCCTTTCTCTAGCTTATTTATGTTTTTTAGAGCTATTAGTATCTTAGGATTCCTTTTCAAGATTTATAACAACAATTACATTTTGAAAAAATTTCCAAAAGATATAAGAAATCTATATATAATCCTTTGGCCATACTTCTTTAGTTTGAACCGAGAGATTGTATACATGTTTTTTGTGTTGTCAATTTTATTATAGCCATTTTGATCATATTATTTTCGAGTTATTGTTAAAAATTAATAAAATTAAATAATCCATAACATAGGTTCAAAATAGATGAAAATTAAAAATGGAACACAAAATTATAATATTGGAAGTAAAGTATTATAATTAAAACTCAAACAGTAAGGGGTGGCAGGAGGGGGAGGGATACTCTATGGTTTCGAGGAAGTTAAAGTTACAAAGTATTCATGGGGCTTAGGATGCATAACAAACAACCAAGTCGAAGCTTATGCCCTCTGCTAGGGAATTCAATTAGCCCAACAAAATTAGGTAGCTTCTCTATGTGTTTTGGGAGACTCCCCCTTTCTTATTCAACATTTGGTGAAGGGACCCTCTCTGAGGAACAAAACATTAGAAAGTTTATGAAAAGAATTATGAAAGCAACAAAAGGGTTTTGTTCAATAGAATATTTCCATGTTCTCCATGATCTCAATAAATATTTGGACTTATGTGCTAATGAAAGGTGTAAATTAAACTTGGGAGATTTAAAAATTAATGGTTGAATTAGGCCCTTTCCTATTCCTTAGAGTTAAATGGATTGGCATTGCACATTTATGAAGCTTTTCATTATCAATCAATAACAATATGACATGTAAATTTTGTTTTTTGGTGGGTAAGTTTCGTAAGGTATATATCTAAAAACCCCCTTTTTTGTTATCCATTTTGGAGTTGCTCTGGAAAAATTTGTAGTTTTGTTGAATAAGAGGGATCGGGATTTTTTTTGAAGATATATATATGTACTACTTAATATTTTTGTTACGATCCATATGAAAAATTGCATATAAATACAAAATTTTCATTTTGGTTAACTCAAACAGTTAAAAATTATTGATGATGATGACAACAATGATGAAAATGATGACTACAATGATGGTGCTGAAAATGGTGATGAGGATGAGGATGATGTTGATGACAATAACAAAAATGATGATGGTGATTATGACAATGACAATGGTGACAAAAGTAGAATATCATAATAAAAACTATGATAGTAAAAAAAATTGATGATGATGATGATGACTATACACTTTCTTTTCCAAGGAAAGAAATTATCCTGCCTCTTAGCGTGAGGGCTAGAGTGAGGTTGTTGGTACCAAGCTAGCCCACAAGTATGCTCACTTAAGAGTTCATAATGCTCAAATCCAGTACAACAATATTCACAGGCATGAAGCCATTACAAGAATATTTATCAAGGCATTATAGCTCATCATGTCATTAGCAAGGATTTGAACTTGGGTGGGGAAGATAAAGACCATTCCACCCACCTCTCAAGATACCCCAACTGGCATGACTATACACTTATTCATAACATATCTATAAGAAGAGGTCGGAATTACATTTTGTATGATGTGAAAAAATCCTAAAATAAAAGAACCCTAGATTTTATATCATAAATTTTCACTTGATGCTCCATTTTTGGTTTTCTTTAACTCTTAGGAAATAAAATTAATATAATGAATTAATTACTCAAGTTATTTGTGTAACTATGCCAAAAACAAATATTTTTTTATTGAATAATGTATTCAAAACCCATAACTTAAAAATAGTCAATACCATAATTGCCTTTGATTTATAATTTTATTTATGTGCTTAAAAAGCTTGAAGAGAAACATTCCTAAGACAACATTGAAACAAGTATCTTCAAATTGTGATCTAATGTGGGTGTACTTAGGACATCTTAAGAGAATGTGGTTTTCATATTCAACCTTCTTAATGTCACAAAGATGATAGATTATTTCAACCATTACATTTTAGGATTTGTCCAACACCTTGTTTCACTGTGGAGCTTGTGAGACTATTCTAATTTTAATTATTTTTATTTTCTTCTTTAGGGTAGTCAAAACATAGAGATACTTTTAATATTCTAAAATAGGGTTGATCACCTCCTTATAATTTTTTCTTATAATGTAATTCTTTATTGCACCATAATTTCTCCTTAAATTTAGATGTAATAATATTTTTGATATTATCATTATTTTGCATAACAACCTCTTCCTTGATTCTTGAATGGTTTAGCTAAGACTTTGCTTCTTTACGTCAACCCCACTTGAGTTGTAAGTGTCATTGATTGGCTTTGAAGCAATATTAAGAAGCCTCTTGTCTCCCATGTTTTTTAATGTTATTCTTGTACATTAGATACCCAACCATTATAACCATGCTCTCAATGAGGAAAAGACTTATTTCTATGAGGAGGATAAGATAGGGTTTATTTCCTTTAAATTTGGTATTATAATTTATGAAACACTTTTGGATTTACTCAATCTATCTACATGGTTCTCTTGAGATTCTAGAAGCCCAACGTCACAACCATATAAGGTAATAAGAGTGATGAGAATCTTAAAGAGGATTTTCTTCTTATCTCATTAACAAAGTTCCACTAAACTACCACTATTTTCAAGTCAATACAAGAATTCCACTCCCCATTTATCCTTTTCTAAATGTTATATTTCTAGTTAGGTTTACGATGAAGATTAATTCTGAAATATCTCTATGGAGTCACTTCCATCAAGTTATTGTTGTCATAAACGAAATGAGTGTAAAAGATCTTTTTGTATTTAATTATCATAACCTTTGTTTTTCCATTGTTAACACTCATATCCATACTAGAGAAAAAATCCTTTAGAATTTGTAGTTGCTTATCAAGAGAACAAGTACTCCTTTCCATACAAACAATGCCATTAATGTAAAGAAGAAAGATGGTGATTATACCAACTAGACGTAGGCTACCACTTTTGGGGTACATTTCACTCAATAGTTCATCAAGTTTACATCATGATATACACTTTATCCATCATTACATTCTCTTCAGACATTATTAGGGGCACATGTGACCACTTTCCATTCTCCACTAGACATTCCCTATCATTTGACACATTTTCTATTTTTATGGTTTTCTATTTTTAGCAAGGGGTGCCACCTAGGATGACATTTGGTGCTCAACGGACATTGGTTTGAGCATAACATGGATAGTTCTACATAATTAATTCGAATTATTTATTTCCTAGACCTTCCTAGAGTGAATATGCATGTCCTCCCTACTTTGTAGCAGTTAAACAACTATTTTCTCTCTCCTCCCTATGTTCATTGAATTTTAGTCCTATTTTGAAGTTTAATTGAGCTTCACTAGTTAGTGTATTGTATGTGAGAGCTATTAATTAGTTATAACTTATTTTTGAGTCAACTTACATCTAGTTCACTCCATTTTATGATATTTTTCTAATTTTGGTCCTTCTAGTTTAATTTTGAATTGTTTGTGAACTAGGGAAAGTGCTTTTGAGCTATAGTGAGTGCATGCACATGGAACCCCAACCATATTTGAATTAGTTGACCTCCTATAGAGTCGATATATTGTATTATGTTTAAAATTTGAATTGTCTCCTTGGTTCATTAATCAATTCCTCAATAGTTTCATTCTCTCTCCTTTCTTGTGTTGCAAGTAGCTAATCTAGTATTTTTTTGTTTCACACTTATATCCTATAATTCTGCTTAAAATACAACATGGTACTAATCATAAGTGATTATGTGAAAAATATTGACATCTTATTGTTGATTTGATAAAATTAGAACAACCTACAGAGAATAGACCAACTCATAATGATCCTCACTCCTTTCAATTATTTTGTTTGGAAGTCAAAGATACTTCTATTGTTGTGTTGTATGGGACTCTGGAGGATTACAATGGCTACTAAAATTGATCCTACATCATCCATTTATAAATATAATTTAATACGATGGATGAATCCAATTGAAGCCATTTTTTTCCTATCTCCCTTGATCTACTCTTTCATGTTGAGTCATGCTCAACACCTAAGGAAGTTTGGACAAAACTAGAGGGATTGTTTGGGAAGAACGATGAGCTGAGAGGACATCAATTATAAAATGAGCTAATTTCTCTAGGTCCCAACTATTTCAAGAGCTACAAGACTTCTTCTGAAGATTCAATATTCTGATGATGTAGCTAAAATCTTATGGGATATATAGGAAGGAGGAACAACTTATATTTTCTATACTTTATAAACTAGGTCCTCAATATTATGTCTTTGTCTCTTCTTTCCATATTGCTAAACTCTCCATGGGTGAGAATTGTAATATGCCATATTTGGATGATTTCATTGAATCCTTGATACATGAGTAGAATAATCTCATACACATTGGAGCTATTAAAACTTCCACACCCTATGCACTTACAATGAAGGATGATAACAAGAAAGGAAAGGATAAAAAAGGGATCTTGATCATATATATGGAGAAATCTCTCAATCTAGTTAGGAGGATAAGATTCCCAGGGGATAAAAATATAAGAAAGAGAGAAAAAATGCATCTACTACAATAGGGAGTTCCATCCAAAGATTTCTGGTATGGTAAAGAAGATTGAACTAATAGCCAAAGTACTTCAGCAACATAATCTACATGATTGTATTCCATAGAATGTCAAGAATAAGATTGAAGACACACCATGAGAGGATCAAGGTATGGATCATGCTTTGATTTTTATTGCTTCATCATGTAATAAATTGATTTGGACTCAAGTTCCCCTGGTGATATGAGTGCATCAAAGCATTCTTCTTGGATACCTTGCACTAGTCCTACTACAATAACTTCTCCAACACCTTTTTTCAAAGGAGATATTCAAGATGGTTTTTCATACTCTTCAGACCAGATTTCCAATTAGATTTTAGGACTTGATTTAGAATTCCATCAATAGTCCATTGTAGATATAGATCACATGTTATGGAGGGCACATCATACTCTACAATCAGTTAGTCAACTAGTGGATGAAACTGCTAAGTCACGAGGAACTGGTTTTCAATTTTTTGGTACTACACAAGCTCTCATTTTTATTTTTAGAAATTAAAAGGCTCAACCAACAATAAAATAATTCTCATATTATGGTATTGGACAAATATGAGGACAAATTCATGATAGGGTTGATCAACAACACCATCCTTCTTCATAGCAACTACATAGTTGATGTAGTATGCATTGTATTTTGAGTGAGATTATTATTTCCACTAGGTTTTCCCTCTTTACCTCACTCTTCTCATATTTTGTCTTGCATAATTTTTCATGAGTACCTAACATGGTTGGAAATTATTGTACTCATTCACTATCATACTCCCTAGTTGGGTTGTAGGGGGGTGTTGGGGTACATTTCACCCAACAATTCAAATCATGAACTACACTATGGGAATCATTAGGACCTCTTCATACATTATTATCGAAACATATGACCACTTTTCATTCACTATTATACATTCCCTATCATTTGGCACATTTTCTATTTTTAGCTGGTATATTTTCAACAATGGGTGCCACCTACAATGACATGTAGCACCCATTATACACTAGTTGGAGGATAGCATGGATAATTCCACATTATTAGTTCAAATTATTCCTTTCCTATTAATTTTTAGAGTGATTATGCACTTTCTCTCTATTTTGAAGTAGTTAACCACCATTTTTCTCTCTCCTCCACTTGTTAGTTGACTTTTATTGCTATTTTGGAGTTCAACTGAGAATAATTGGTTAGTAATTTGCATGTGAGGGTTATTAATTAGCTTTACCTCGTTTCTAACTTCACATACTTCCAATTAACCCCATTTTTTGGGTCTCCTAGTGTAATTTGGCTCGTTTGCCATCTAGGGAAAGTGCTTTTGAGTTGTACTTAGTGCATGCATATGGAACCCCAACCTAATTCGAATTAGTTGGCCTCCTAGATGATCTATATATTGTATTCATGCTTAGAAATAATAAAACATCAAATTTTTGAATTGTCTACTTTGATCATTAGTCAATTCCTAAACAATTTTATTCTCTCTTCTTTCTTGTTTTGTAAGTAGCTAGTCTAGTATTTTTTTCACACTTATATCCTATGATTATGCTAAAAATACAACAATCACAACATGCTCCTTCCAAAAAACCCTCTACTTTGTCAATTTTTATGCCAAAAAGAGTAGAGGACAAGAGACAAGTTTACTTAAATCCTATATTACAATTAATTTATTTTGACCAATCCTTAATGTTCCTAAACTTGCTAATAATGTTCTTGTACAACCAGATGTGATAGCTATGAACTCAAAAGGATATTTTATCTCTTCTAATCTATTCCAAAGATTACTCATAGGAACTACATTGAAATCCTTTCTGAACTCAACAAAACAACACAAAAGAAGCCTAGAGGGTTATCTCAATTGGTCAAGTTTTCATTGCTAAAGCACCTCACTAATTAGAGGTAACAAGGTCAATTCTCCTTGATGCCATCAGGGTTAGGCTCTACTAAAAAGCCAATAGAATGTGAACCCGTTGGATTGAGTTGATCCGGATTTAAACAGGAACGAAAGAAAGTACAAAAATAAACATAAATACAGAGATGCAGTGGAAATAATACTTCATTTCATTAATGTAAAATATTGAAATATGCTTACAAACAGAAATGGAAATAAACCAGATAGGGCGATGGTAGCTTATCTCTGAGAAGAGATGTGGTGGCTACATGCCTCTAAACTGTGTTACAATGAGGCTCGAAGGCCTATTTATTGTTGAGAAACAATGGAAAACCATAAACATCCAAAAACCTAACCCTAGGAGATGAAATGCCAAACTATGGGCATCGTTTTGGGTAAATTGGTAAATCAACTTCCCGGGGTCGTAACTTTGGCATACGATATTTGTTTGAAGCACACAATAGCTCATTAGAAAGATATATTCGAGGAATACAACTTTGGGAAGCATGGTTGAGGGTGGTCCGCATTGAACACTCAGTGCAAGCAAAGGAATGGGGAAATTCTACGCTCCAAAGCATTGTTTTCCACAGCCTTGGTATGGGCTCTTGTAAGGTGTTCTTTCTGCAGATGCAACCAGACTTTGTCGCCCACTTGAAACTTGTGTGGTACCTGATGCTAATCATGTCGCTTCTTGTACTTGTAATTTTCCATAACGGAGCGAAGATATATCGACCTGTTAGGTAGAGGTTCTCTAGGAGTCAGATCGAATGAATGCTTGACCTGATAGTGCAACGATGTCCTTGTGGGTGAGGAGAAGATGTTCTTGTCTGCTTTCATGACCATATCCATCTACTGTTGCTACTACGTGGAGGAACCCTTTGTGGAGGTCATGGATGTGGCAATGATCTTCCCCTTACTTTGGGAGTGAACTAGATAGAAAATGAATTTCCTAGTCTGGGAGATGAGCATGTTGCATTTCTTAGCAGTGATCAAAGAGGTGGCGGTAGGTGGGGCTACCTTCGGTATCCTGTATAATGAATCACACAAAGAAATAATAATAGCGCGAGGTCTTGACTCATACATAGCATGTCGCCTCCATAAGTATGGTTGGCCTAATAGTACATCACAAACATCAAGAGGTGCAACATCACACAATACCTCATCTGTGAAGGGCTTGATGTTGTAGGGAAGGTAGCATTGCTGGCGAACTCGAAGATCTTGTCCTTGGTGAAGCCACCGGATACTATACGGTTGTAGGTGTGTTGTAGTCAATAGGCCCAACCGCTTCATGACCTTTGCTGAAATGAGGTTCTTTTGGCTCCCACTCTCAACAATGAATTGTAGCGGCGAACCCTTCACCCACATCTGTGAGTGGAAAAGACGCTCCCCCTCCTCTGGTTCTTCAGGCTCATTCTTCTGGATCTTTGCAGTGGCAATAGTGGCGCTGGGCTCCATGTCAATGATCTACTTCCCTTTGCCATTCCCCTTGTCAGGTTTTGACTTAGGGTTGGAACATGCATCTGATTCTAAAGCCTTCAAATCGTCCACCAACAATTGCTTGGTCCGACACTCACTTGTGTTATGAGTGGGGCTCTTAAGGAACTCACACCACTTCCCTACATCCTTATTTGACTTCGTGGTGTTGTTCCTTCTTTGTGGCTTTGACGGTTTGTCTTGGGTCACCCCGCCTTGGCTTCGTCCTTTGTTCTTCGGATTTGAAAATCCAAAGTCTCGCTTGTTTTGTTTAAACTTCTGCTCGAATTTGATAGCGTATCGATACACTGTGCCGAGGGAGGAGATGTTCAGGAACTCCATCTCATCCTGGATGTACCTGTGTAGGTAGCCACGGTATTTGAGTACCAAATGCAGTTTAGAATCCTTGATACCCAACTGTGTGCGAAGGGTATGAAAAATGTTTGTGAACTCTGGCACATCTTGGTCCCTTCCCTACCGCAATGTGGTCCACTTTATGTATTTGTCCTCATAGCTTTTGACAGGGTAGTATTGCTCCTTAATGGCATCCCGAAATGAATTCCAAGTGGGTGCGGCTGAAAATAGTGATCCCGTACTTTCATCCTTCTGCTCGTAGTAGGTTTCCCACTAGTCCTTGACGTGGGGGAATGCTTTGAGAAGAGCGAAAATAATATTTTCCCGACTGGAAAAATCATGAACAGAAAAATAACCCTCTAGCAGATTTAACCATTTATCTACGACATCTACGTCTATCTGACCCTCGAATATGGGGATTTCAAAATTAACTTGTACCTTAAAGGGTGTGGCATTTCCAGAGTAGCTACTGGAAGTAGTTGCGTCGCCCTTGAGTAGCCGCTAAAGGATCTAGGCAAAGTTGTCCATATTCACATTCCTTTGTCGCTTGAGGGCTTCTTCGAGCAATATTTTGATAGGATCTCCTACCCCCTCGTCTTTCTTTTCATTTGCGATGGGAGGCCGTCGGGATTTGCAAGGCTGATCTTGAAAAGGTTCAACCATATCGAGCCCTAGCTCCTTATATCCCGACCTCGTTGGGGACATGAAAAGAAAAACAAAGAAAGTGCAGACCGCTCTGATACCACTAATCCGGATTTAAATAGGAACGCAAGAAAGTACAGAAATAACCATAAATAAAGAGATGCAGTGGAAATAATACTTCATTTCATTAATGTAAAATACTGAAATATGCTTACAAATAGAAATAAAACAGCTAAGGCGGTGGTAGCTTATCTCTGAGAAGAGATGTGGCGGCTACATGCCTCTGAATTGTGTTACAATGAGGCTCAAAGGCCTATTTATTGTTGAGAAACAATGGAAAACCCTAAACATGCAAAAACCTAACCCTAGGAGACGAAACGCCAAACTATGGGCCCTGTTTCAAGTAAATTGGTACATCAACTTCTCGAAATCATAACTTTGGCATACGATCTCCATTTGACACGCACAATAGCTCATTAGAAATATCTATCCGAAAACTACAACTTTCGCAAAAGAAACAACAAACCAGGGTCCCATGTTGCTCCCAAATTTCCCAAAAATCTTCGTTTAGGACCTCAAAACGGCTCTGGAAGTTCAGGACCCGGAAAATTGCTAAAATTAGTAAATTGTGCTACAATTAAGGAAACTGAAAAACTAAAAGAGATAGTTGTGGGGGTCCAAGTGGGATAGGTGGGTGGCCACCAACATCCACCTGGATCATTCCTCCCCCCTTAGGAAGAAATGGTCCCCATTATGTTGAGTTCCTCCCTGAGATGAGGAAACTTCTGCTGAGCTAGGTCCCTGGTGAGATGTTCTACAACCTCTGATGTGTCCAGTAATGGTGGGAAGCATGGTCGAGAGTGGTCCACATTAAAAATTCGATGCAAGCGAAGGAATGGTGAAATGTTGTGCTCCAAAGCATTGTTTCCCACAACCTTGGTATGGGCTCTTGTAAGGCATTCTTTCTGCAGATGAAACTGAACTTTGTTGCCCACTTCAAACTTATGTGGTACCTGATGCTGATCATGTCGTTGCTTGTACTTGGCATTTTCCACAATGGAGTGGAGATATATCTACTTATTGGGTAGAGGTGCTCTAGGAGTCAGATCGAATGTTTGACCTGATAGTGCAATGGTGTCCCTGTGGGTGACGAGAAGATGTTCCTATCTGCTTTCATGACAGTATCCATCTACTATTGTTGCTGCGTGGAGGAACCTTTCACGGGGTTATGGATGTGGCGACGATCTTCCCCTTACATTGGGAGCGAACCAGATAGAAAATGAATTTCCTAGTCTGGGAGATGAGCTTGTTGCATTTCTTAGCAGTGATCAAAGATGTGGAAGTAGGTGGGCTACCTCCGGTATCCTGTATAATGAACTACCCAAAGAAATAATAATAGCACAAGGCCTTGAATCATACACATCATGTCACCTCCATAAGTATGGTTGGCCTAATAGTACATCACAAACATCAAGAGGTGCAAACATCACACAATACCTCATTTATGGAAGGCTTGATGCTGTAGGGAAGGCGGCACTACTGGCAGACTCAGATATCTCGTCCTTGGTGAAGCCACTCGATAATATGCGGTTGCGGGTGTGGTGTAGTCGGTAGGCCCAACTGCTTCACAATCTCTGTTGAAATGAGGTTCTTTTGGCTCCCACTGTCAACAATGAATTGCAGTGGCGAACCCTTCACCCACATCTGTGAGTGGAAAAGACTCTCCCCCTCCTCTGGATCTTCGGGCTCATTCTTCTGGATCTTGGCGGTGGAAAAAATGGCAATGGGCTCCGCGTCAATGATCTTCTTCCCTTTGCCATTCCCCTTGTCGGGTTATGACTCAGGGTTGGAACATGCATCTAATTCTAAAGCCTTCAACTCGGCCACCAGTGACTGCTTGGTCTGGCACTCACTTATGTTATGAGTGGGGCTCTTATGGAACTCACACCACTACCTTGCCTCCTTCTTTGACTTCGTGGTGTTTTTCTTTTCTTGTGGCTTGGATAGTTTGTCTTGGGTCATGCCGCCTTGGCATTGTACTTTGTTCTTTGGATTTGCAGATCCAAAGTCTCGCTTCTTTTGTTTAAACTTCTGCTTGATTTTGACAGCATATTGATACGTCGTGCCGAGTGAGGAGATGTTCAGGAACTCTATCTCGTCCTGGATGTATTTGTGTAAGCAGCAACGGTATTTGAGTACCAAATGCAGCTCTGAGTCCTTGATACCCAACTGTGTGTGAAGGGTATGAAAAATGTTTGTGAACTCTAACACATCTTGGTCCCTTCCTTGCTGCAGTGTGGTCCACTTTATGCATTTGTCCTCATAGCTTTTGACAGGGTAGTACTTCTCCTTAATGGCATCCTGGAATTAATTCCAAGTGGATGTGGCTGAAAATAGTGAGCCCGTACTTTCATCCTTCTGCTCGCAATAGGTTTCCCACCAGTACTTGACGTGGGGGGCTACTTTGAGAAGAGCGAAAATAATCTTTTCTCGATTGGAAAAATCATGAACAAAAAAACAACCCTCTAGCAGATTTAACCATTTATCTATAACATCTGTGTCTATCTGACCCTCGAATATAGGGATTTCAAAATTAACTTATATCTTAAAGGGTGTGGCATTTCCAAAGTAGCTGCATCGCCCCTAGGTAGCTGTTGAAGGATCTGGGCAAAGTTGTCCATTATCGCGTTCCTTTGTCACTTGAGGGCTTCTTCGAGCAAGATTTTGATATGATCTCCTGCCCCCTCGTCTTTCTTTTCATTTTTCATGGGAGGCCATTGGGATTTGCAAGGCTGATCTTGCAAAGGTTTAATCAAATCGAACCCTAGCTCCTTATATCTCGACCTTGTTGGGGACATGCAAAGAAAAATAGAGAAAGAGCAAACTGCTCTAATACCACTGATCTGAATTTAAACAGGAACACAAGAAAGTACAGAAATAACCATAAATAAAGAGATGCAGTGGAAATAATACTTCATTTCATTAATTTAAAATACTGAAATATGCTTACAAATAGAAATGGAAATAAGCCAGCTAGGACGATGGTAGCTTATCTCTCAGAAGAGATGTGGCGGCTACATGCCTCTGAACTGTGTTACAATGTGGCTCGAAGGCCTATTTATTGTTGAGAAACAATAGAAAACCCTAAACATCCAAAAACCTAACCCTAGGAGATGAAACGCCAAACTATGGGCCTTGTTTCGGGTGAATTGGTACATCAACTTCTCGGGGTCGTAACTTTGGCATACAATCTCCATTTGACGCGCACAATAGCTTGTTAGAAAGACCTATCAGAGGACTACAACTCTGGGAAGAGAAACGTTGGCCAATGGACTTAATTTGCTTCCAAATTTCCCAAAAAATGTCGTTTAGGGCCTCAAAACGGCTCCGGAAGTTCAGGACCCAAAAAACTGCTAAAAATAGTAAATTGTGCTATAATTAAGGAAACTGAAAAACTTAAAGAGACAGTTGTGGGGGTCCAAGTGGGATAGGTGGGTGGCCACCAACATCCACCTGGATCAGGAGCTGCCTGGATATTTCCTTGGAAAAAAAAAGGATTGCTTTTATTATTACAACACTCCTCTGTAAGGATTATAATCATAATTAGATGGTTTACATTTGAATGAAGCTCCTAGTTCTGGCATAGCCTTTAGATCTTTTTTTATGGCTTTCTATCCATATGTTGGTATTCTTTTCCAAAATAATTCCATATAACTTGCCTAAATGGAGCTAATTATAATAATCCTATAATTTAAAGGGATTATTTTTATCTCAACTTTTAAAAATAGGTACTATGAGATTTTGAGTCCAAGGTTTAGGGAAGTCTTGCTTGACTGTTAAATCGAAGAGCTTACGGATGTGAGGGATGAGGATAGGCCCTCCAAATTTTAATATTTATGTTTGGTAGCCTTTGATGTCCTTAACTTTTCTTTTTGGGAGACACTTAACCCAAAAATTTATGAATTCTATTAAACAAAAAAAAAATAGTCTTCTTTCGTAGAAAGGGTTTAAATGTTATCCATGACATCTCGTAAAAATTTTAAGGTAGGAATTCCCATCCCTCGAGGAACCAAATTGTTTCTTTTGAGTTTACAAGTCATAATTGGCCTCCATAATTTCTTATTCATTTCCTATTCGATAATATTAATATCTAATTTACCTTCCATACTCATTATGAGCTCAACATGTTGCATGCAACAATTGAAGTTGGTTGAGGAAGATAACACCATTTCTTCCAACAACCCAAGCTAAACCCAATTGACAAAAATTAATAGAGGCTCCACATTCCCATCTTCATGTAGCTTCACATAGTATTTGGGCCAAATCGTTATTTAGCTTTTTTTCTAGCTCTTTAATCATGCTCCCCAAATTAATATTTTATAGATTAGTGACCTCTCTTTCTTAGGTTGATAGTTTTTTTTTATTGGTTTTACTTTTCCATTTCTTGTCATTTAATCTCCATTTTCTGAAACTTATTCTCCAACCCAATTATTTTATTGTTTGGTTATGAATCTTGTCTTGAAATAATTTAAACTTATTGGCAATCATTGCCTCTAATTTTGTTTGAAATTTGGCATCTCTTTTTTCTCTACATTTCTCCATTGATTCTCTATATTTGGAAATATTGTCAAGGGATACTTTGTTAGGTTTCACCTTGAGGTTCAAGTAAATACGGTGGATTGTTCACATTGAGATAAAGACACAGAGAAGAAATAAATTCAAATAATTTAAACTTATCAGTAAGCATTACGTCTAATTTCGTTTGAAATTTGGCTTCTATTTTTTCTCTACATTTCTCCATTTATTCTCTATATTTGCAACTTTGTTAAGTTTCACTCTGAAAGGTTCAAATAAATATAGTGAATTATTTATATTAAAATAAATACATTGAAAAGAAATATTATAAATAAAGTCAAGAGAAAAAATGTATGCACTTGATTAAATTGAACTTGTAAATTGATATTATAAAAATGTTGCAATGAAAATACCCTAGCAAAAATGCTCCATACAAACACCTCATTGAAAATATACCATTAAAATACATAAGTGAAAATGTGAAAATAATCTTAAAAAATATTTATTTAAAATGACCCTTCAAAATATCTCCATCATAAAAATGTCTTATAAATACTTTATTTAAAATCATCATTATTATTTTACAAATATTAAATAACAAAATGTTTTATTTAAAATCATCATTATTATTTTACAAATATTAAGTTCATGAAACAAATCCTTTATGCTTAAAGTACATTTTAACATAATGAACATAATAATCATAACTAACGCTTAACAATGTTGCTTGTGTACCTTAAGGAAGGAATGATGGGAGTCCAATTTTGGTTCACTTGAACTTCAGTTACAAGTTTGGATGATAACTAAATAATGTAAAGAAGGTGGTGATGTGAAAGTACATTCGTAAGCTCATTACTCGCATCTCTTTCGACACAATGATGTTTCATGATTTTCATGCAACGTTGAGTTAAAGACAAAACACTAACAAAAATTATCTTAACACTTTATTTTCTCTTTATAAAAAGGTAGTTGCGTAGAATTTTGTTTCTTGGAGCTTAAGAAATAATGTCTACATTTTAGATTTAAAATTATATATATTTATATATAAATATAATGCTTACTTTTTATATTTAAAATTATATCTCATATATATAGAGGTTAAGAGAAGCCAAGGAGTAGGTTTTCTTATGTTTGATGTCAATTGTGTACTTATGAATCTTTTTATTTATTGAACGACTAAATTCAACAATGTAGGGAGTCCTACAGGAACATGAAATGACATAAACATATTTCCCATTTTTAGGGTCCACGGGGTCTTTCATTGATCTAATGGAACTTTGAATGCTCCCTCTCTCTTCCCCCATCAGTCTCGCTCCCTCTCTCTTTCACTCACTTTCTCTCTCTGCCCTCCAACTCTGTCGCTATCTCCCTCTCCCCCACTCTCTTAAACCTGATTTAATTCTATTGTGTTTAAGAAAGTATCTTTAAAAAAATTAATTGGTTGTAAAATATTAAACCTATATTTTGGACCAATCATATCAAAGAAAACACAATAATGAAAAACTTTAAAGAATCATGGAGTGTCTTTCCTCTAATATTGTTAGTCACTTTGCTTGCTCTCATTGCTTAGATCCTTAGTTAAGATGGATCTATGTTGGTTTTTAATAATATTATTTATGATTGAATTTAGGTTTATGTGATCCAAATTAGTTTTTGATAAATTTCAGTGATAATCACATCAAGATTCATTTGTCCACTCGTTTTTGATAAATCTTTTTCGGTGATAATCACATCAAGATTCATTTGTCTATGCGTTTCGAACCAACCTGTGTGAAGAACGAGTTAAATAGACAGACAAATCATTCCAGCGACTAAAATGAAACAACTACTTTTAATTGGGTCAAAAATTAAGAGAAAGATTATTACTTAATAATCTAATTAATCAAATAAAATATATCTACAATATTATTTTTATATATAAATTGGAAGTTATGATAAGATTTTACCCAATCCATAAAAGGAGGTTACGATTGACTTGGACTAAGGATTATGAAGAAACTAATTTCCAATTATGAATAATAAATAAAAATAACTAAATTAAAATATATATAATTTAAGATAATCAAGAATAATTGAATTTTATCTCGATTAGGAAGAAAACTAATTTCCAAATATTAATGTTAAATAATAACTAAATAAAATATATATAATTTAAGATATTTGGGAATAATGATGAGATTTTACTCAATCCTCCATATGAGGTCTATAATACTTTATTATAGGTAAATTATCAATTGTAAAATAAATTATATATAATAAGGCATAATTATTATAATTGCAAAGATTAATAAAAAGAAAATTCCCAAAAAAAAATATAATTTCTTCCAAAAGTCAAAAAGGTTGAAAATACGAATAATAAAAAAATTAATAAAAATAAAAAAGGACAAATAATATTAAGAAAAGAAAAAAACAACTAAAATGGACAAAATAAGAGAAATAAACCCTAGGAAAAAAAAAAAAACTATTTATGAGAATTGAAAAATATCCATGGTAAAGTGGGGTGAATATCCATGCTTAAGAATCTTGTCATATTGTTATAAAATATTTTGATTGTGAAATAAGTTATGATTTGTGGGCATGTGGTATAGATAAGACATGGTATTATAACAAAACATATTCACAAAGTCATAATATCAATGGCAAAGTGGGGCAAATATCCATGGTTAAGAATCTTGTCATGTTGTTATAAAATATTTTGATTAATAATATCTATTATAAATTCGAGTGAATATTCATGGTTAAAAATCTTGTATATTGATATAAAATACTTTGATTATGAAATAAGTTATGGTTTCTAGGCATCTTCACAAGTTAATAAAAAAATCAAAATATAACAAATTGAATTTTATTGTTTTTATTAATTTAACGTTAAGAATCTTGTAATATTGTTATAAAATACTTTGATTATGAAATAAGTTATGGTTTATGGGCATCTTCACAAGTTCATATCAAAATCTAAATATAACAAATTGAATTTTATTGTTTTTATTACTTTAGCTTTTATTATTAATTGAGCCCATATTTAAATATTTACCCTTATTAAATTTAATACTAACAGTTTAAACTTTTAGTTTTATTATTTTAAAACTTTTTTATTATTAATAAACCCAATATTAAATATTATACACTCATCTCCAATTGATCAATTTACTTTTATAATTTTTTAATTAAACCAATATTTTCAAAAATAAACAACTTCATTACACAAACCAAAAAAAATCTAAATTAATTATTTTATTTTATTTTTAACATATTTTTTTATTAATCGATTTTATCCTAAAACAATTATTTAAATATAATTAAATTTTCAATATTTATAATCCAAAAACTATCTTTAATGTTATAATTTTTCATAAAATTAAAAAAATATTTATTATTATTCAAAACCATAATTTAAATTATAAAAATTCACAATTCCCCATTTCCACCCAAAAAAACAAAAAACCAATTAAATAAATCTCGCCTAAAACATCAACCTAAAAATGAGTTTTTCTCGGGAGCATACATTCTTAGAAAGAAGACTTCTGTTTGAAAAAAACTTTGACAAAAGCAAAGCAATGATGAAAGGGACATATAAGCAAATACCAAAATGGGTTGAAAGCTCGAGGTTAACTACCCACCCGCTGAGTTGTCCACCTCTATTACTTTACCCCTCCACCCTATGGAAACCTCAAGAATTCTTCAAATCAAAGATGAGATTCCCAAAAAGAAACCATGAAATATTGAATCAATTCCTTTCCATGTGTCCAAGAAGGTCCAAGAACATTGTCTGCTTCGAAGTTGAGCTTTTAAAAAGTCTCATTATAGATAACTGCGTTTATATTGTTCTATTTTTTTAATTGCAAGTGTGTAATTTTATTATTTTTTTATATGAATAAAGAATATAACACATTCCTTTTATCTTCAAGGAAAATATTAATATTTGTAAATATTATATATTATTTATTTAAAAAATTATGAATATATTATTAAAATAAGATTTTAGCGGAATGATCGGTTTAATTCTCTAAAATATGTCAAGAATTATGATCATTAATTTGATAGATAATTTCGCCTCAAATTTTTTTGCATGCACAAAAAAACTAAATATTCCTACAAACAATCCATTAAAAATCATTACTACTTACAAAAATTAAATTGTAAATAAAAAAATTATAACTATTAAAATTAATTTATAAAGCTTGATTTTCATGACTGCTTTTCTCTTATGTTAACTCCCTCCTAACATCTAAAATTAAAACTAAATATATGGTAAATATACCATAAATAGATGAATGTTAGTTTAAATTTAAAAATATAATATTTATTATGTGTATAAATATAAATAATTTGTTTGTTTTCATTATTATTCCTCTTACCACTTAAGTTAAACTCCATTATTATCTTATAATCATATTATAAGCAATTAGAATGATTTATATTTTCCCATTATTATATTATAAATGTATTATAAACCATTACAATGATCTATATGGGTTTGACTTTTTAAATTTATTGTGTTGTTATCTTCTCCAATTGTTGTGAATCATTTTTTTAATTATAAACTTATTATAACTGATTAAAACATTATTTTCAAATCGAAAAATATGGAAGCTTGTGTATAGAGAAAGATTTGACTTTTTAGTATTACTTGTTTTTTATTATTTGCTATATTAAATGCATCTTAACCAAATTTTAATAAATATACTTTAACCTTGTTTTGTTTTATATTTATTTTAAATGTAAATTATATTACTTTAAACTAACATACATATATATATAACAAGCATCATACAAGTCATTTTCTAAGTGGTTTTAATTTACCAAGTAGGAAATATAATATTTTTGACCATTTATTAGTAAGTTGTCCAAAATTTAAGAAGTTTCAATAATTTTAGCATAATTGTATCGTAAAACCGAAAATTGAAAACAAGTATTTAGATTCAAGTGTCTGAAGAAGTAACATGAACTTGATCTATAACACTGGAATTTAGAGGGTCGTGAGGGGCAAGTTCACACTTGAAGTGGAGCTCAATGTGTGCCAACTTCTCGTCCATCCTCTCTAAGAAAAACCTATGGTTACGTTGGGCCCATTTGATGCTCCCCAAACTAACAAGAACTTCATATGCCAGTATAGAGCCAAGACAATGATATAATGCTTCCTTCTTCCTCGAGTATGCCCCAAGGCAGGAATCCAAGTAGTTATATATTCCAGGATCTCTAAATATGAGAAGGCCTGTTTGTCACAAACCATGCAAAACTGAAAATTGTGAATTTCATTTCAGGTATCAGGAGGGACAACTACATGAAAAATGTCAATTGCTTCTTGGGCCTGCTACTAGGCTTGATTGCAGGCCTAGGAACCACGACCTCCACACGCCTTCTTCACACGCGCTGGGCCCATTTGATGTTCCCCAAACTACCAAGACCTTCATATGCCAATATAGAGCCAAGGCGGTGAAATAATGCTTCCTTCTTCCTCGAGTATGTCCCAAGGTAGGAATCCAAGTAGTTATATATTCCAGGATCTCTAAATCTCAGAAGGCAAGTTTGTCACAAATCGTACAAAACTGAAAATTGTGAATTTCATTTCGGGTATTAGGAGGGGCAACTACATGAAAAATGTCGATGGCTTCTTGAGCCTGTTGCTAGGCTTGATTTCAAGCCTAGGAACCACAACCTCCCCATGCCTTCTTCACATGTGCTAATGTTGCATGTCAGGTGAATAAATATGTTCCTTGGGTTTTATTCTCAATACACACAACACTAAGCCAAAGATATAAAAAACCCCAAACTAAGTATTCTATATGACACAAATTAGAAACAAGTTGGAGGATGATAGGTATAGGTGAAAATAAGGATAAAATAGAACCCAGAAGAGTCGCCCCCATATAGAATGAAACCAACAAGGAAAACTTACTAAAATTATCTTCTCAGGAGGGGCACCAGGACTATGCAACTTCAAACTTAGACCCCAAATTATCAACAACCCCGAAGGTGGAGAACTTTGGGGTAAATACTGAGAGCCCCAAGCCAAGATAAATTGATCACAACCAGAGGATAAACAATATGAGGGAGAAGCTATGATAGTTAACTCAAGACAGACATTGGAGCTACGCCTTCCAGACCACTATGAACATAGATAAGAACCCCTAGACATATAAACACTTTCTGATGATATGCCAGGAAATATTTAGAAGGAATCCATGAGAATTAAATGAGACACAATCAAAAGAAAAATGTAACCATTTATCGTATACCAGGAGGAGTGCCACACTCAAGGATGGAGGAGCTGCAACAAAGCCCACAGTGTCGAACACACAAGGAGGTCCCAAGATTTTCCTTCTGCCTACATAGATAATGTTCATCCACAACTGCTTAGCCAGTTTAATCTGACATGGCACACACAAAACAACAACCCCATAATCCTTTTTAGAAATTACCATCAAAGAGTTTCAATCATTCCAAGGCCATAGGATTTTTAATCGACCTCACATCAATTTCCCTCCATGTTCTCGCTTTTGAGGTAAAGGGCAGGTTGTTGGCTCTCTATACGAACTTACAAACATAAACCACTCCCTAAAGACCGCATCAGACCGTAACTCATCAAGCCAAAAAAAATCATGTCGCATATTTATGAATACAAGGGGGCAACAATACCACTACACATTAACTTCACTCTCCATACTTAAGTGGTAAGTATGACCTCTAACTTCCTTATTCCATAAAAAAAATTGTTTTATTTTATATTAAGTAAAAAAAATCCACTTATTATTTAAAAAGTTTTTTTTAATTAATTTTATTAATTAAAAACACTAACATAATTTAACTAAATATATATATATATAATATATATATATATATATATAGAATCATAGTTACCAATAACGTAAAGGTTGGACTTAATAATAAGTACAAATTGAAAGAAAGGAAAAAAATACTTTACATGATTTAAAATCCCAAAACATTGTAAATTGTAAAAAATCTTATTACTATACCAAAAAAATAAAAAATTTCAATGTAATATTGATTTTATACTATTAATTATATAAAAAATTTTTTTTAATAATTTAAATGTAATATTGATTTATACAAATTAATTATATAAATAAAAGAATATATTTTTAAAAAATATTATTTTTAATATTTAATAATATCATTATTTTAATTTTAATTTTAATTGTATACTATTTTTAAATTTAAATTTAAATTTAAATGATATTTAGCTTTTTTTTCTTTAATATTTCAATTTTCAATTTTTTTTTTAATAGGGAAAAACTCTATATATGTAAAATAATATATTTTTTTATATCATAAAATAAGAAAAGCATGAAAAGTTTAGAATGATACATATTTATTTTTAATAAATATATTACATCAAAGTTCAATCATGTTAATTTTAGAAATTAAACTTAGATAGAAAAGATTCTAATAATTCTTCCCAGTGATTATTTAATATATATTAAATAAAAGTCTAAAATAAGAAAAGCTATATATATAAGAGAGTTGGTTTAAATAGAATATATTCAAAGCAATTTATAACTTATAATTTAGAAAGTAAAGGAAATATGCTTTATGTTTTTCTCATTAAAACATGCCTTTTTCCTTTGAGATCATGGCTATGGGCAAATATCTAATGTATAAGAAGTGGTTAAACAACACGAAAGACAAGAGCCTTCCTAAATTGCTTCAAAATCTAGCCAAAACCCCTTGCAATTTAATAGGGAATGACATAAAGATGCCCAATCTCAACTAAAGCACCAGGTAATAAAGGAAGAGATTAATTTCTAAACTAAAGTTGATATTAAAATTAAGATATTATAAGGAGGTGATTAACCCAAATTTTGAAAATCAAATCTTCACTTTCTGTTTTACTAGCGTAAAGACAAAAAAAAATATTGCTAGAATTAGGAACAACTTCTCATGAGCTCCATAGTGAAACCAAGTATTGGTCAATTCCCAAAACATCATGAGATGAAAGAATTTGTCACCTTTGTCACACTAAGAGAGTTGAAGATGGAAAACACTCTTACATTGTCCACCATATACTCAAATTATATCTAAATGTCTAAGTATTTGTCACACTTCAAAATTCTTAACCTTTTAACTCAACAAAATAATGGTGATCTTGAAACACTTCTCTTAGTGCTTTTCGAGCATAGAAATAAAATTCTAAAGAATTCCAAGTAATCTCTTACCTTATTATGGTCCAATAGGCCATATTCAGTCACATTGGATGTTAATCATCATCATTAGTATATTTATAAGTAGGAAATGATGAATAGGTAGTTTTTAAATTATGGGTTGGGAATTTTACTCCATATTAATGTATTTTAGCACTACTTACTACTTTTTCAGTTGATATTACTCATTTAGATACCTATACTTCCTTTATTGATAATAATAATAATAATAATCCAATTTTAACGTCATGACCAAGCCAAACACCAAATTGGTGTATGTAACCCTTTTTTCAATGGGACAAGGGACCCACCTCGACGCAATAATTTGACTGTTGAAATCTATAAATGCATACATACTTTAACCCCCATTAGGTTTCAACCTGTGATATTACTCGTTTAGAGACCTCTTCTTCCCTTGATATTATTCATCTAGGGACCTTTGTGATGATTATTGGTAAGCTTCACTTTTGACAAGTATTGGTATGTCAATTCTATTGGTATCTAACTTGTAAATAAAAGGTAATGCCTCCTCTCCCAATATTATATTTTAATGACTTACTTTCACTGCCATCTTGGACTCACTCCTCTCTCCTACATCAAACTTTGTAATGTAGTGCATATGCTACTTTGCAGTGGGATGAATTTTATAGTTGGGTATATTTTCTACTCTACACTCAAGTACCATGATGCCAAGAATGACTCCATGACCTGCTACATCTTATACTATGTAGTGAGGGGCCTTGCTACTCTATAGTCATTTATAATCAAGTACCATGATGACAAAACTGACTCATGCAACCTAGTATAAGTTAAATACCATGTAGTGAGGAGTTATGCCAACATGAAAACAACTAATACTACATCGTAGTATTAAAGAGTCATGACAACAAAAAACAAAGTAGGGAATAGAATACCGTGCACCGAGTGTTGAAAATAACAACAATAAATGTTAAAAATAACATCTAGAAATTCCAATTTTATTTGTCCTTGAATTAAATTGTGGATTAAATCAAAATTATATTCTCATAACAACTTGTAATAGTTAATTAAGCTAAATTGACTTAGTTCGATTAGGAAATTCGAGTTGGAAGTCTATTTAGAGTCATGTAGAATGATCCCTAAATTGTAGGGGCTCGGGTTGAGTTCTTATTGAGTTGTAATTATTTAATTCACATGCAGTGATCAATTAGATAATTGATAATTCACTCATAAATAACTCATGCATGTCACTTCAGAGGAAGACTCAGTTGATATTAGAGTTCAGGAACATAATACTATCAATTTTATAATTTTTTGAGTTGCACATATGGTGCATGCAATCAGTTGAAGACCTATGTTTGAATTGCACAATTATGGAGAGTGGATTTCCCAATTAAATATGGGTTGATTCCTCTAGGAATTGCACAAGGAATTAGGAGCTTGGAGGCTTGGAAATTTAGCTAAGTATTGGCCAAAGGCAGTCCATCAGGCAAAAGATAGAAAATACCTGTGCAGGTTGAGCTCAAGGTTGAATAGAGCATATTGTATTTATCCAAGGCTTCCCCAGGAAATAGAGAGTTAGATTGTACTAGTGTAGGAATTGTTCAAGTTGAATAAACATTGTATTTTATTCTAAGATCTTCTAGTTAATGCAATATAGATAGTTGGGGTTTTTAGCAGTTGCTTTTCCCGAAGAAATATTGTGTTATGTGAGATTGATATTCTTCGTTTTCTACTTATTGTTTTCATCAATCAATTTTGGTTTCCGGAAGAGTAGAGTAGATTCTTGTCTTGTGTTTTAGAATATCACATAAGTTGTTGAATCTACAAGTAAAAATTTACATGGTATCGGAGGTGAAGATATTATAGAAGAGAAGAATTCGAATTTATCCTTGTAGATTGATGGAGCTATAGTTTAGGGCAGATCTAGAAGACCCTATGTGCAGACTTCTTAATGGAGCTAGATGGTTGCTAGTGGAAAAATTGAGGAGCATGGATTTTTTGGGCAACGAGTTTGCAAAGCAGATCTGAAATTCTTTGTTGATTTTTTTCAAAAACAAATAGCAAATCTGGATTCCTTGTGAAAAAATACCCAAATTCAAAAAACAAAATCGGCCGAATCAGAGTTTGAATGAGGGAGATATCACATATTTAAAATCAACACTTTTTTAAGTAATTTTGTGATGGCGGATGTGCAAGTCAAGAACCTATATGCACTTGAGGTACAAGATGCATGCTAAGCCTTGAGAAGCAAGGCAAAGGTTAGAGACTTGGTGATTGAGAGGGAAAGTGAATTACCTCTCATCATGTAGCCCCAAAAGAAACCTCAGAAAGTTATGGAGCAACCACAATTGAAGAAGCAAAGAGGAGATCGAGTGGAGAGATCCACTTAAGCAGAGAATAAACAGCCTCAGAAGCAACCTCAAAAAGTTGTGGAGTAGCTACAATTGGAGAAGTAGAGAGGAGACCGAGTGGAGGAGTCCACTCAAATAGAGACCTCCAGTAGGGAGAAATTTCAAGCCAAGTGGGAAGAGGGAGCACATGCAACCATACCTCCAGGTGAGAGGTGGGGCGATGTGAAGTATTAGTCCCAAGAGTATAGAAATTTGTGAAGGCTCCATTGAGAGGTTTTGTCTGATGGATCATTACCTTGCTATGAGAGCCCATAATACACAGTAGTAGGATGGATCAGTGGCAGTTGATGCAGTCATATATTAGAGTGATAGAGGTAGAGGTTAGTAGCAGTTAGATACTGGAGAGAACATAGCAGAGTTGACAACAGTGAAGATTGCACAGAGGCAAAGTCAACAGAAGTGCAAAGTTTTCAGTCGACAGAGGTAGAGCTGGTAGTAGTCAAGACTTTGGTGACAGATGCATCATATTGATTCAGGTTGGATGTTTTTTTTGGTTGCAGATGTTGTAGTAGCAACAACAACAGTGACAAGTGTCACATGCAAAACATTCCAAAGGTACCGGATCAGGATAAAGTTGAATTCCTTTATTGTTGAGAGGGAGTGTTGAAAATAACAACAAGAAATGTTAAAAATAACATCTAGAAATTCCAATTTAATCCGTCCTTGAATTAAGTTGTGAATTAAATCGAAATTCTATTCTCATAGCAACTTATGATAGTTAATTAAGTTAAATTGACTTAGTTGGCTTAAGAAATTTGAGTTGGAAGTCTATTTAGAGTCATGTAGAGTGATCCCTAAACTTTAGGGGCCCATGTTGACTTCTTATTGAGTTGTGATCATTTAATTCAATTTAACTGAGTTAAATTCAGTTAAATTAGTTCTAACTATTGGAGGACCTAGTGTGATCAACTGATGATTCACTCATAAATAACTCATGCATGTGACTTGAGAGGAAGACCCAGTTGAGATTAGAGTTCAGGGACAAAGTACTATCATTTGTATAATTTTCTAAGTTGTACATATGGTGCATGCAATCAATTGTGGACCTATGTTTGGATTGCGCAGTTATGGAGAGTGGATTTCCCAATTAAATGTGGGATGATTCCTCTAGGAATTGCGCAAGGCATTATGAGCTTAGAGGCTTGGAAATTTGGCTAAGTATTGGCCAAAGGTAGTCATTCAAGCAGAGGCTAAAAAATACTTGTGTAGGTTGAGCTCAAGGTTGAGTAGAGCATATTATATACATCCAAGGCTTCCCTAGGAAGTAGAGAGTTAGATTGTACTAGTGCAGGAATTGTTCAGGTTGAACAAGCATTGTATTTTCTTCTCAGATCTTCTAGTTAATGCAATATAGGTAGTGGGAGTTTTTAGCAGTTGTTTTCTCTACAAAAATATTGTGTTATGTGCAATTGATATTGTTCCTTTTCTGCTTCTTGTTTTCATTGATCAATTTTGGTTTCTGCTGAGAGTAGAGTAGATTCTTGCTGAGAGTAGAGTAGATTCTTGTAGTGTGTTTTAGAATATCACATAAGCTGTTGAATCTACAACTAAAAATTTACACTGAAAGGTCATGCCAACATGAAAATAACTAATACTATGTAGTAAGGGGTCATGACAACACAAAAACAACAACCTAAGAAATAGGAGGTCTAACATGACAATGCTGGGCATTAAACTAACAAAAGTATAAGTAATTAAAAGTGAATTTGAAGAATTGCTAGAAAATATAAAATGCAGGTGGAGGAAATTTCCTTATTATTTCCTCATTATAAAAATGATACCTAAAATTAAATTGAAAAAAAAATTAAATGAAAAAGATAGCACTCATTTTAATTACTTAAAATTAAATTAAAGTATTATTTTGTTAATTTCACCTACTAAAATTGGAACATTGATTTTCATAATTTACACCATATTTTATAAATTATTATTATATCAATTTAATATTTTATATAAATTTTTTATACTTATAAATTACAATAAATTAAAATATTAATTATCAGATCAAATAAAACATCTAATCATTATTGAAACATTTTTCTTTGTATACTATTATTCAACGGAGTTGTTTTTAGTGTGATTTTTTGGGCTTTTTGGTGTCTAATCGTGTGGAAAATTTTGATGAAATGCCTTACTTAAACACGTTTTTTGATTGTATATATGGATTCAACACTCAAAACCCCTAAGGCACTTCGATTGTGCAAGGGTCACCCATCAAACTTGTGATTTCAATAAATTCTTGCAGGATTGTAAAGAAATTAAATTAGAAAAACCCACTGGAAAAGCTTCTAAAAATTCTCACTAAAAACAACTCGTTATTCAGACATACTTTATTCAAAATATTTAATACAATTATAAATATAAATAAAAATAAAAATAAGAAAGGCAAAGTTACTAAACATACCATATTTCGATAAAATTATAAATATTATTAAAAACAAAAAAAGGAATGCAAAGTTCCATAACCAGAAGGCAAAAGTATGCCACCACCTAAAAATGCTAGGGCTGAATGCACCATTGCAATTTCCACCCCAGGGTCACTTCCATCTCCCAACAAGCTGAGGTGGTACCCCCTGCAAACTTTGTAAACCACAAAACAAAACATTGCAACTATTTCAGGTCATGTCACACTCACTGATCCTGCAACATTTACAGTTTAAAATGTTTGACAATTATTGGTCATATCTTTTTATTTGTTTTTTAATTTATATGTGCTTGTACATAGCTGTTACAGGCAGGATTGGATGAATGTGAAGCGTTGTCACAGCCTTTTTTTTCATTTCAGATTTGTCTGCTGTTACAGCTTATTAGTTCACTGATGTGGCATAAAGGACACTGACCCAATCCAAAGGCTAATCCGTGTATTAATTAAATATTCAACGTGGTTGGCTTTATTTAGTACCGTTTGCATTTATTAAAATTTCAGTTGGGTGTCATAATTCCAACTGGCATAGGTGTGCAAGTGACAGTAAATGAGGTGTTATTGGCTGAGATCATGGAAATAAAAATCTAGTGTTCTGTTGAAAGAGGCAGATTCTCGTTTATATAGTTATCGTCCTTAAAATTCTCTGTAATTTATATGTGAGCATGGCATCGTTGAGTATCATGGGCTCTCTGAGTTTACAATCAGAGCGAGTAAACTTTCATAAACATTATATATATATATATAAATAAGATGGTGTTATTAAAATTTTGAAAAGTTTCGTTAAATTTGGAAGATAGTTTTTTTGCAGTGGTGTTATCAAGATTAAGTAAGGTTTCGTTAACTCTGCGTGTTCCATTATAAAATAAATTATTCACACATGTAACTCTTACTCTTTAACTTTTTTTATAAAATTTTGACCCGTAATCTAATAGCACTAAATTCTATACAAACCCACTAATCAACTATTTATAAAATATTATTATAATCTACTTTTATTAAAATTGAGATATTTTTGTTTATAAGCTCGGCAAATTTATCATAACTCACTCAGTTGTCAAACCAGCAGTGATGACAGCCATCTAGGCTGTTATCACTGAATGTAGGCTGACTCATCACCCTTATTCAAAGAAAACTACGCTACCTGGAATAACTCCTTCAAGACTTTCACTCCTCCAAGATGTGGTCCTAATGGAGCAGACTTTCACTCTTCCAAGATGTGGTCCGTAAGGGGGCAGACTTTCACTCCTCCAAAATACCTGTGGGTCTTGGGGATTAGAAAAACAAGCTCTTAACCAATCAAAAACAATTCTAAAACATACCCAACGCAAAATTTGAGATATCTTATTTACAATAATTAAAATAAATAAAATAAAATAAATAAATATCTATTTATGGAATTTAAAATAAATAAATGTATAGTGATGGCGCATAAAAATAAATAAATGTATGGTGATGGCGCATTGTTGTGGAATAAATAAATGTATAGCAATGGTGGATTGTTGTAAACCTCCCACAATGTAAATCGGCCCTTCTTTATTGCAATAGCAGAAAACGTAAACCCTAATAATAACTATCAAATTTCAAGGATGATTAGCCCCATAAACCTCCTGTTTTTTAAATATATTGTTCCGAAGGCATGCCCAAAATGGTAGCTTGGCTGGTCCAAACAATCAAAAACCTCTTTTTATTTAACGAACTGGCACTGACCTCGATTAATCTTAGGTGGCAGGTGTGACATGGCCGGACCCAGTGGCCCATTAGCCCAAAAATTTAACTAGTGTAATTCTGGAATTAAGCTCAATGGATTACGTTGGCTTTGGAATGGCTGCACGTTGTGAAAGGCAGGAGTATAGGCTTCTGACCCTCAAGAGAGATTCAGTATTTCCATTGTGTCTGAAAGGAGTTTGATGTAAGAGAACAAGTCAGGTAATATGAGATAGATAAATTAGGTGAAGTAGGCGCTCCATGGACTTCTAGTAGGCAGTGTGTTGGCTGCTTTTGTTTTTGGTGTATGGTTGTTACTGAGCGTTTTCCTGGCTTGCCTGGAAATTTGAGAAAAACAGATGGGAATAGGTGTGAGAAGGGGGAAAAGTGTATGAATGTATTTACATGGCTGATTGAGTGATGGGATTGGGATTTTCTTCAAGTAAACGTTACTCAATCAACATTCAATCCATATAACGTTGTGGGTCACCTAATAGCAGTAACTCTATCAAGGCATTGGGTTTGTGCTTCTCTTGCTTTTTGCCTCCAAATCTTTGCTTGCATTGGGAATTTTCCCATGGCACCTCATTCCCAGCTCGATGCCTTGAAAAAGAACAATGAAAAGCTTCCGACCAGAGCCTTTGAGATGTAGCCTTATAAACAAATATTTGCAAGTCCGGGAGCGTTTCAAGATCTGTTGTCTTGCAAAGGTGAATCAGAAAAATGGGCTCTTGGGAGCAGTCCACAGTGCCGAGCATTGCATGGAAGCTATTCATCATTGTGCTGCTGCTGATTTTAGTGGAAGATCATGCAGTGGTTGGTGACAATGCTTCTGATAAAAAGGCCCTCTTGGCTTTCAAGGCAGCGGTTGGGAAGCGTCTGAACTGGTCTCAGTCCACAAATCCGTGCACCCCCTGGTTCGGAATTACGTGTGTAGGATCCAGTGTGACAGAGGTGAGACTTCCTGGACGGTCTCTGTTTGGGTCAATCCCATCGGGAATTCTGGGAAACTTGAGCGAGTTAAGAGTATTGAGCTTGAGATACAATTCGCTCAATGGTCCTGTACCTTCAGATCTAGGTAAGTGCACTCAGTTGAAGAAGCTGTACTTACAGAGCAATGGATTTACCGGGCCCATACCATCATTTTTTTCTACGTTTCCCAATCTAGTTATTATGAATCTGGCCTTCAACAGGTTTAGTGGCCCTATTCCTAGCTCTCTGAGCAATTTGCAGAAATTGGCTACTCTGTATCTAGATAATAATTCTTTAAATGGGTCCATTTCTGCATTAAATCCCCCCAATCTGCAGCAATTGAATGTATCAAACAATCAACTCAGTGGATCTGTGCCTCCCACACTGCAAAAGTTCCCCGCGAGTTCATTTCTCGGGAACTCTTTGTGTGGGTCTCCTTTGCTATCTTGTGTAGGCGGTGTTGCCCCATCACCGAATCCTTCAAGTGGGCACAAGGGAAAAAATAAACTGGGGGCTTGGGCCATTGTGGGTATTGTTTTAGGATGTTTAGCTTTTCTAGTTCTCTTATTCCTTATCTTGTTTTTTTGCAAGAGGAAGAAAAAAAGGGAAAATCCGAGAGTGGTTGAGTTTGCCCCAGGCATCAAGGCCCCTGATGATGCACCAGAGGACACAATTCCCAAAGAGGATTTTCCAGCTCCTCCTGTGCAGGAAGTTGAAAAGAATACTAGTAAAAGGCTCGTTTTCTTTGAAGGTAGCCAGAGGACATTTGATCTTGAAGATCTTCTTAGAGCTTCAGCCGAGGTTTTGGGTAAGGGGAGCGTTGGGACTGCTTACAAGGCTGTTTTAGAGTTTGGGTTAGTTGTGGCAGTGAAGCGGTTGAAGGATGTTGTAATTGGGCAGAAAGAATTTGTTCAACAGATTGAACAAGTTGGAAAAATGCAACATGAAAATCTGGTACCTCTCAGAGCTTATTACTTTTCGAAGGATGAAAAGCTTCTCGTATATGATTATATGACAATGGGCAGTCTCTCTTCCCTTCTGCATGGTAAGATCTTTAGTCCTCTTTTCGTTCCTAAATTCCAAATCATTTCGTATATATGTTTATTGTTTTCGAAATATTCTTTGCTCTAGTGTTAGCTACCCATTTGAAGAGTTAGGTCTGCATTATCGTCATTTCTGCCAATTATCTCATTTGCTTCCATTAAAATCAGAAACATATCCATCTGAAGTTATACATATGATCATCAATTCTAAAACCAAAATTAGGTCTCATGACGATGTATCCTAACCATCCTATTCACTGAGGTGCCCGCTCAGAGCTTTACACCTAATATGATCTGCTCTTTTTGTTTGTCCCTGCCAGTTTACCCACATTTTTGGGGACGACGGGATCTATGGATCTGGAATGTTTTCTGTATTTGCCGATGTTATTTTAATCATGCCCAACTTAAACATATACCCTTGAATCCTCACTCTGTTATTACCTGCCCTTCTTATTTTTACAATGTTGAGAATCTTCCAAAATGTTTGTGATTTTGAATTTGAGCTGGTGAAATTCAGGGCTAATACACAAGTCCATGCTTTTTGGGCCCCTGTGACTCTTAGACACCCTTATTTTTACCGGGGGTGGGAGGTCTGCACTGTCTGCTGAAGAATTTTCAATGATCATAGTCTAGCTGCTTACAATTTTTGCTAACAGTGGCCAATATCTGTCAACATAAAGCCTTTACTGTAACTTAATCTGTCTAGCAATGCATTTTAGTTGCTTTACACTGCATTGAGTTGCAGTTTTGCTGTTTTCTTATCTACTGAAGCTGAGACATTTTAATTTTTTACGAGCCCATTCAGATATTTTCCCTTTTTTAATCTACATGACTTCCTAATTTGAAGATGCCAATGTTCTTAACTACTCTTATCAAAACTTGCTGCTATTTTCTACCTACTTATTTTAAGTTTTGATGTACTTTTGATATGCTAAATGTAAGTTGATACAGTTGATTTCCTTTTACATGATAACTCTAATGATTGCTAACATGCCAATCTATCCCATATTCTACATTTGAGTCTTTTGATCTGAAAATAGGACTTAAAGCTCATGTTTTGGGAGCCTCTGCCAAGTTCAAATGTTCTTGATTTCGGTGTTAAACGTGTTTTGTTTCAAAATCTGTGTGAAGAAAGAAATGAGACTTTGAATCTAAGCCTTTTTTTTGGAGTTCTGTTCGCTGTTTGTTTCAGGTAACAGGGGAGCAGGTCGAACTCCGTTAGACTGGGAAACACGCTCTCGTATTGCCCTTGGTGCAGCTAGAGGCATCGAGTATCTACATAGTAGAGGCAGAGAAATTTCTCATGGAAACATCAAGTCTTCCAACATTCTTCTCACCAGGGACTATAATGCCGGTGTTTCAGATTTTGGGCTTGCTCAGTTAGTGAGTTCAACTCCATCTGCCAATAGAATTGTCGGATATAGAGCTCCAGAAGTCACCGATGCTCGCAAAATTTCACAGAAGGCTGATGTTTTCAGCTTTGGTGTATTGCTTTTGGAGATACTGACTGGAAAAGCACCTTCTCATGGGGCCAATGATGACGGAGTTGATCTTCCACGTTGGGTGCAGTCCATTGTTCGTGAGGAATGGACAGCAGAAGTGTTTGACATAGAGCTTCTAAGACACCATAACTTTGAAGAAGATATGGTTCAGTTATTGCAGGTTGCAATTGATTGTGTTGCACAATATCCAGATCAAAGACCCAGCATGAAGGAAGTAGTCAAAAGGATTGAAGATTTGAGGCGAAATATTGAAGATGATGATGGCCCTGAGGATCTATCCAGTTCTGCAGAAATTCCTGATTGAGGGACAACGTCAGTGATAAAGATTAATTAGAACCAGGCATTGCCAATATGTCAAAGCTTGTTTGGAACCATTTTTTCTTTGTGACTTCAGTTGGATTTCGTCATGTTGCAGAATTGCTCTGTTGATTTTATTATTTCAGTTATCTGCAGGTTGCCAGAATATGTTAGAGTGTTTTCCTTCTCCCATCTAAATCTGTTTCACCCCATTTTCCCTTTTAGATAATGGAAGGATATTGGAATGCTTGGCAACCTTTTGGGCAGTGCCCAAAGGAAGCTACCTGTGTCTCATCTCAGTAGCAGCTGCTTAATGATTGTAGCATCTGCTGGTTTTTGATTTTTTTACTTCGTCAATGATTTTTGCAAAATAATTGATTAGAGGTTGAAAATTATTTCTTCTTGAAAGTCCTTTGAAACCATTATAAGGTAACAAATTAAAATTGGGATTTAAGCTTTATTAAACTCCATAATTCAAAAAGTTCTCTGCTCTTGATAGCTGACGGGTACTTTTTGCAGCATCTTTTCTCTTTTATGTTGGGCTTTGTTTTCAGGACATTTCGGGACAAGTTATATGAGTCACCTTCTTGGATTGCCATGGTAACCTGATCAGAAATAGTTATGGAGATTCTGATAATTTAGCAGGTTGAAGTTTTGAACTGAGCTATAAAACTATTTATGTGTTATACACGCTAGAATTACATGTATGATGTCCATGACTAGATTTTAACTGGAAAAACATCTGTAATTTTCTCATTTTGAGTATTTTTTGAAGAGAAATTGAATTACAATACCTACTTGAAATTATGTATGAAAGGAGATTAGGTGGTACCCTCCGATTATGAATTTAATGGAGTTTACATGCTCAGTTGCATTCCAGTATTCTCTTGAGGAGTTTACCAAAGTTCAGCATAAAATGGTTGGAGAGGTTCAAGTAGAAGCACTGGTTTGTATTTGCTTGTTTTTGTAATAAGTCCACCCATTTTTTTGAGGAGAAGTTTTCTGAAAGTATTGACAACTTCCACTTAAACTATTTGCAAACCAAGGAAATATATTGTCACATCTTGTATTATTCTATTTTGATTTTGCTTCCCAGGCTCAGAGACTTTGTTCTCACCATGGTTTTGGAAGTTCAGATTGTCTGCTTACGGGGGATTATGAAATTTTAATCATCATGGTCTAGCCCCTTAAGATTCTCCCGGTGACAATGATAATAGAATATGTTACAGATTACCAACTACAGTTAAAATGCCAAAATAAAGTAAAAATGATGTGCAACCTTGCATTCTGAATTCCATGCATGAAGTACCAAACCTACAAGGCACTGCGCAGATAGCTATCCCAACCCAACATAATTGGTCTATCAGAGCGTGAACTTAATAGAGTTTACATGCTCAGTTGCATTCCAGGATTCCTCTTGAGGAGTTTACCCAAGTTCAGGATAAAATGGTTGGAGAGGATCAAGTAGAAGCCCTGGTTTGTATTGGACTGTTTTCGTAATAAGTCCACCCATTTCCTTGAGGAACTGTTTTCTGAAACTATTATGTATGAAAGGAGATTAGGTTGGTTTTGGAAGTTCAGATTGTCTGCTTAATGGAATTTTAATCATCATGGTCTAGCCCGTTAAGATTCTCCCTTCGACAATGATAATAGAATATGTTACAGATTACCAACTACAGTTAAAATGCCAAAAGAAAGTAAAAATGACATGCAGCCTTGCATTCTGAATTCCATGCATTAAGTACCAAACCCCTACAAGGCACTGCGTAGATGGCTACCCCAACACAACGTAATTGGTCTATCAGGGCGTGAATTACCTGCTTACTGATGTTTATGGATTCTTGGTTGTCATGGTCTAACCCTATTCTCCCTATGACAATGATAATAAAATTGGTTGCAGATTACCAATAGTTAAAATGTGAAAAGAAAGTAAAATTGATCTCCAGGGTATCTACTCCACTCAAAGCGTGGTTGTGCTTTTTGAATTGTTAAGCCTTTTGTATATATACAAATGCATTTGTTGGCCTATCTTCCGAAAGTGGAACACCTAGGCATTTGTTGGCCTTTTTGCCGAAAGTGGAACACCTATTCAGAATAGAATTTTATATAGGAGTTGTTTTTAATGATTTTTAGATTTTGCTGGAATTTGGCAAAAAAATCTGTGGTGAAATTTTGATTTGTGTTACTTAAACTGGTTTTTACATAGGAGTTGCCTTTAGTGCGACTTTTTAGACTTTTCGGCGCTGGAATCCAGCAGAAAAATTTGAGGTGAAATCTTGATCTGTGTTATTTAAACTGGTTTTTATATAGGAGTTGTCTTTAGTGTAACTTTTTAGACTTTTCGGTGCTGGAATCCGGCAGAAAAATTTGAGGTGAAATCTTGATTTATGTTATTTAAACTGGTTTGTTCAGTGTATATATGGATTGAGCACCCTGAAAAAACCCCGAGGGGCACTACGATTGTGCAGGGGTTACTATCAAGCTTTTGATTTCAATAAATTCCTACAGTGTTTTAGAGAAATTAGACTGGAAAAACTTCCAAAAGGTCTCTCTAAAGACAACTCGTTTTAGATATATGTGTAGTGGAAAATTATCCCAACACATTACAAACAACTCTTGATTAAAAAAACTTTTGGTTTGACCATTATTATTTTTAAGTTTTTAGAATTAATTGTTTTGATTATTTAAGTTTAATTCAAAGTTTCTTTTTATTTTATTATATTGGTTTTATTAATTATTTTATTGTTTTGATTATTTAGGTTTGACTTAAATATTATTTTTTTTTTTTTTAATTTTCATTTTAATTAATTATTTTCTTTAATTCAATATTAACAATTATATTCTAACAATTTTTATATTAAAATATTATTTATTTAGTTAAATCTAAATGTTTTTTTTTTTTTTCCCAAGGAAAAGGAACAATTTTCATTAAAAATATTAAGAAAATTACATGTTTTATCATGAGTATGTATGAGATGCATTCACTATAGAAAGCATATTAAAAGAGTTGAGAAACTTGTATACTAATTACATCATAGTAGGCAAGGGAAATATATCCACAGAGATAAACCAAAATACATAAGCATATTAAAAGAGTTGAGAAACTTGTATACTAATTACATCATAGTAGCTGAGGGAAATATATCCACAGAGATAAACCAAAATACATAGTTATTGTCCCAAATAACAGATTGCAAATGCATTAAACAAAAAACCAAAAAGGAATGATCTGTGTGATCACTCCGAGAGGTTCCCATTCATCTCTATGAATGGACGGTGGAAAAAACGGTAGAAAACACCCTCCTTGAATACTTGAATTTGCCATCGTCTCGTATTCAGCGGCTCGACCGCTTTGGAAAGACTATCAACGATATCATTCATTTCCTTGTATATATGAGAGCATACAATAAAATCAAATTGTGATTTTAATGTAAAGACATCATCTGTGTCTCTGAGTGTGTGCAAGTGACAATGATATATATTGTTTATCAAATTTATAACAGGCTGTGAATCCCCATATATCTTAATCTTTTGACAATTTTGTTCCCTCGCAAAAAGGAGGTGGTGTTTTAAACTGTTAAGCTCGACAAAATTATTGGTGCCTCTGCCCAGTCCAACTTGGATTTTGTAGGACACAAGATTATTGATGTGCAAGACAGCCCACTGCCCTCCCCCACAGGCTTGGGTCGAGCCATCAAAATATCCCCACGGATAACTAGTGTCGATGCATTTAGGTGTGATGGTCCGAGGTGTTTTGCTGTTAAGGTCATCTGGGATCAAATTATATATGGCCACCAAATTGGTACAGGAGGTTAACTAGTTGATCAAAGCATCCAGGAAAATTTTTCTGTTCCTGTTGATCCAAATACCCCAACAAATGATCAGGGGAAAATCCCTTGTTTTGTCAGAATGAGCCCCAAACCACCAATTATGTCATCCGTCCCCGATGTTGAGATCGACCAATTTGTCTGCAGATTCAGGCTAGAGATTATACTTGACCAGTATTGGGTCGTCACTAGACAGGAGAGAAACATGTGGTTCGTATCTTCGACATGCGATTTGCCAAAAGAACATCTTGAGGGCCCACGAAAAGCCCCGTGCATAAGATTGAACTCAGTTGGGGCCTTATCTGTGAGTATGCACCACAAACAGTGTGGATTTTGGAGGAGCTTTTAATTTCCAGAGGTGGCGCCACCACCAGCTGATATCACCATTTCCCGGGCAGTGATAGCGGCTGCATATCCAGCTTTAGGAGTGTATCTGCAATGGGGGTCTGTGGCCCATATGAGCACATCTCCTTGATCATTTAACTTGACATTGGCTTCCTCAAGAGCCCCAATGTATCGTTCCCAGTCCCCGAACCATCCGTCTGGAATGTTTAAGACCCTGTGATCCATCCAGCGCTGAGGCATTCACTGGTCATGTCCAACAACTGCGATCTGAGCGATATGTGTGATACCAAAACTGGAGAGGTAATTACGCAGGTCCCTTAGAAGAATATGTGCATTCTCGCACCCGCCCCATGCATCTGTGCCTAAACGCACATGATCACCTTTCCCCATTTTTCATGCCAACCCGTTCTTTATGATCGAAAGGATTGGAAAATAGCCTTCTAGATAATGGAAGCACCAGTGGAGTTTATGTTAGGGCTATGGATCCAATCCATTATTGAGAGGGGATGAATATATTTATAGAAAATTACCTCCTGCCAAAGACTTCAAGACTTGACAATATGCTAGCCCATTTTTGCCGCAAGTGCCATTGCAAATCGCTAAAGTTTTTTTATGCCCCATTTGCCCAGTTTTTAGGGCTTCTCAATCCTGTCTCAGCTTACCCATGCAAAAGTCCTTGTTTTTTGACCTTGCTAGAGGAAGCGACAACAAATTTGTTGTATCCTTTTCAAGATGCCTTTGGGGATCCAAGCCAGAGTCATCCAATGCACTGGCATAGCCTCGAGGACTAATTTTATCAGGGTGAGCCTGCCCGCCCTGGAGAGCCAACGTTGCTGCCAGATGTTGTTTCTGTTTTCAATTTTTGCAATGAGCCAAGCCGAGTCAGCTATACGATATCCATTTGGTTTCAGTTTGAAACCCAAATATTTTAACCCAGCATCCAGATTGTCTCTTACAAAAGCAAATTGTTGGGCTACATATCTTTCCTCGTTTTAAAGGCAGGTCACAAAGATGATCATGGACTTCTCATAATTTGGTTCCATACTTGTTGCTTTGCAAAAGAGAGATAAGATGTTCTTGAAAGCATGTGAGTCACGAAAAGAACCATCTAGAAAAATAAGTACATCGTCTACAAACAACAGGGGTGAGAGAGTGGTCATATCCGATATCCGGATGCCCCCAGGTCTCCCGCCTCACGAGCATTTATAATCAGTGTGCATAGTCCTTCCATGATGAGAAGGAAGAATAAGGGGGAGAGTGGACACCCCTGTCTGAGCCCTTGTTTCACATGAAAAATACCATAGGCCACACCATTGATAAGGATACTATAGGAGGCAGATGAGAAACATCACATAATCCAGGGTATGAAAGCGTGGGGGAAGCCAATATGAGTGAGAATGAGCTGGAGGTAAGACCAACTAGCCTGATCGAAGGCTTTGGAGAGGTCAATCTTAAGGATGATGGACTTTTTATTCCCTTTTTTGATCGAATGGAGGGCTTCCTGTGTTGTCCCTATAGCTTCATGGATCTGGCGCTGACTGAGGAAAGCAAACTGTTCCATGGAAATCATCTGAGAAAGTATGGGTTTAACAAGAAGAAAAATAGTTTTGGAAATGATTTTGTAGATGTTTTTGTAGAGGGAGATGGGGTCGTAATCATCAAAGGATGTAGGATTGTCAGTTTTGGGGATGAGGGCCAAGAAGGTCACATTAAATCCTTCATACATTCTGCCCGTGCTTCTGTAGTCCTCAATAGCCATCAAGAGATCAAAACCAATAAGCTCCAAGAAAGAGCTTTAGAATTCCACCAACCAACCATCCTGGCTCGGAATTTTGTCTTTTTTAAAGCATTTCAGCACAACTTCAAGTTCCCCTCTAGTGACTGGGGAGTTCAAGGCCTCCATCTCTTCAGGCCCCACAAATCTAGGCAGTGCTTTTGCTGTTCGGATGATTTTCAGGGAGTAACACCATTAGGGGCCTTACATATTTTAGAAAAATGACAGACACCCATATCAGCCAGCTGCGCATATGTATTTTCCTCTCTGCCATCTTGGTCATGCAATGCCCAAATTGTGTTTATTGACTTTCTTCCCCAAGTAAATTGGTGAAAAAACTTGGAATTTTCATCCCCTGCTTGTAGCCATAGAGCCCCGCTCTTTAGCCTCTAGTGCTCTTCTTTTTGATGCAACAATCTAATTCTTTCTGATTCTAGGTGGATTAACTGCGCCTTCGATTCCATCGAAGCAAGACAAACAAGTCCAGAGGCTTCTAAATTTTTGAGGGCAATCTCTATCCTAAGGAGATTGGCCTCATCTTTCCTCCGTTTTTCCTTTGCCCATTCAATAGTTTTTGTTTTTATGCGTGCCAAATTTTTTGATATGACCTCGGTCGGGGAGATAAGATTGTCTGGCCTATAGTGAATTCAAGAGTCAGAAACTAATTTGCGGAACTCTGCATCAGGTAACCATGTTGAGTTGAATTTGAAAGGCGTCGGGGGTTTGTAGTTGTTATCCTTGATCTCCAAAAAGATTGGTGAATGATTCGAGATCCCACCTGAACCCACCCACTGGCGAAAAAGATTCAAAATGGAAAGGAGAGGGGCTTTAATAAGAAAACGATCCGGCCTCCTAGCCAGTGTCCCTTCACCCATTCTTCTATTCCTCCTGGTTGGCATGATCTTGGCAGAGTTGATGTTCAGAAGCTTGTGTGAGTCCAACAAATTTTCAAAATAAGCCAAGAGGTGATCACATTGAGCCCGACTACCCCATGATTCTGCCAATCCTAGAGAGAAATTTAATTCTCCCCCTATAATTAGTTTTCAAATTGCATGAAGTCGGTTTCCATAAGTCTGCTCCAAAATACTTCCCTATTGTGACATGGGCCATAAATGTGGACGAGCCTGAATGGCCGGTTGAGATTCGAGGAAGAAATGTCAGCGCCCAAGAAACCCTCACCCCCCCAAGCATTGAGTAATTTTATAGACCTTTTATTGAAGCCCATGGCACATTCGCCCGAGTGGCCTCTTACATCCAGAAAGTGCAAATCCCAGTCTAGTAGGAAACTCAGAAGCAAAATTTTAACCAGACTCCCTTCACCCAACATTTCTTGCAAAAATTTGACATCGAGACTCTTCGAAAGACAACCTCTTAAGAACCAGTTTTTTGTCCAGGCTAGCTAGGCCCCTATAGTTGAAAGAGAGGCACTTCATGGGAGAACGTTGTGTGGGTTGCCCTTTGCTCTAAGGACCCAATCAATGGGGCATTGAACCCCCAAAGCCACTTCAATGTTGGTCCTTTTAATGGCTTTAGAGAGTTCGGATTGTCTGCTGCAAGGGAGTTTTAAGGGGATGGGGGGAAGGGGATCCACTTCCGACCCATAGGCCAGGGGATGAGAGGTAGGGAGAGAGTGGAGGTAGTATCGATGGGAACCACTGGAAGTCGAGCTGCCCCCCTGAGTAGGATTGGGTGACACCGAGCTAGTAAAAGCATTAGAGACTAGGAAAGAGGGGGAAACATGACAAACCGGGGAACACAAATTGCTAACCTCAGAAAACGACCCAGGAAATACATAGAAGCAAAAACAAATTCTGAAACCATACAATCATTTGAAAAAAAAAGAGGAGGGGGGGGAGGAGTACCCGTGATAGCTGAATCTTTGGCCCGTGCTTTGGTGAGAGGAGCCATGAGGTCATTGAGTTCGGTTGAGAGGATGGCACCTTCCACCCTCGTAGGTGAGGCTCTGATTCTTCGGGAGGGTCCGCTAGTGCATGGAAATCTGCCTCCATCGTTTTAGTGCTAGTCAATATCGGTGACTTAGGAGGTTCTTGTTGCTTCTCGGACAGTAAGGGGAAATCTTTGTACAAATGTCCCACCTCGTGGCACCTTCGACAACGGAAGGGGATGCCTTCATAGTCTAGAATCTGTCTTCGAGTGATGTCACCCATCTGGAGCAAATAACTCTCCACGTGGCCCTCTTTAGTGTCAAGATGCACTAGTATGCAGGCTAAGGCCATGTAACCAGTACCCTAGTAAGCCCTATCGTGGTCAAGATACACCCCTAAATCATCTCCAATAACTCTGAATATCTCCTCTACCCAAAGCTGGAGTGGAAGACCCGACAAACGAAACCATATCGAACCAATGCCAAGGTTTTCCTTTTTAGGGTCGAACAGCGGTGACCATCTCTTCAGTGGCACCAGGGTCATTTCAATGTGCCAGTGTCTCGTCAGAACCCAATCCACCTAGTCTGGCTATGAACAGATAAGGGCGAACCACCCCGAGACAGGGTGATGATGCCAGGTAGTGGCACCAACAAATTCCCCCATACCTCTGCGGTCCATTTTCGCAGCCGAGCAGGTGTATAGTTTCTGCCCCTAACCCTGCCCACAAGCACGATCCTCTCCGTTAGGGCCGCTTGGGCCATTGTAATTCCCTCCCCGAACACCAGGCGACGATCCCATTCTTTGATTTTTGAGTGCTTGGATTTTTTCTTTTCTCGCTGTCTTTGAGGCTGCGCTGCCTGGGCGTCCTTCGCTTGAGCGTTCTCGTCTAAGTCTAAGGATGTGTTTTCCTTGGAGCTAGTGTCTTGCCTAGCAATGTCGTTGAAATACCCAAAGGGTTGTGTTGAAACTGTGGACAGGTGAGGAGCAGATGGGCACTGAACTAAGGAGGCCAACATGTGATGCGACAAAGCCTTGTTCACAGAGATGCAAGTCGCTACTGCCCACCACAGTGACTCCCACACCCCCTTGAGAGTTTGTAATAGTTGGAAGTGCCTGAGACCAGTCTTGGAGCTCAGATGGTGAAGGTATGGAAAGAAAGGGAGACTCGGAGCCCTCGGCCAGACTAAATAATCCCTTTGAAACGGCCGTTGCCGGTTGATTTTTACCGATCTCCTGTAGAGTAACCTCCATTTCATTCATGAGTGAGGAGAGTTCCGTAACCTAAGAAGTCGGTAAACGGTTATCCTCCGGTGCAGACTCAGCGGATGATGTGTTTAATAATCAACCCAGATGTCTTTTGGGGTCAACGAGTCTAAGGAGTAGTCTAGGAGCTCTTCTTCCATCCAGACGCCTGCTTATCTAACCAATTTATTTATATGAAAATATTATTTATTTAGTCAAATATAACCGTTATATTATAACAACTAATTTTTTTTCTTTTTATGTATTTACCTTAATGCCAAGATCTTGTTCTTCATCTTGTCTTGATTATGAACCACATTAAATGGTTCGAAATGTGTCCACAAAACTCTAAAACTTTAATGATGTGATTTTTACCAAAATATTTCTTAATTTTTTGTGCAAATTCTGTTGTGTGTGGAGCATGATTGTTTAGAGGTCTTTGTTTCAGTCGGATGTATACCCCAGGAAGTTTGTAGACCCCTCCATGCGGGGGGGTCTGGGGGCCAGCGGTCCCCCGGCGGGCACTCGGGGGCAGCGCCCTCGAAGCTAAAAACAGAGGTAAATTTGCCTTGTAAAAGTATAGTAATTTCTAGTCAATCTGGGCCGTTCATTAGGCGGATGATCTGACGGTAGAACTTATGTTTAGTTTAGAGTTTTTTGCCCTGGAAGGCAACCCTTCTCTTTATATGAGGGCATTGTATTTGAGGTTGTGTAATAGATGTGTATTCTGTGTGTGTGAGCGGAAAACAGAGAGGTGAGACTGTGAGAGAAAACATAGGATATTACAGCGGATTTGCTGTAGGTTGTGTCTCTTCATTTTGCTGGATAATAGAAAGGAAGGACTGGCTGTGGAAGGTGGACGTAGCCCAAACTGGGTGAACCACGTATATCGTCTCTCTTGTTTTATGCGTTTTCTGTGTTTATATTTCTACAATATTTTATGTGTTCCATTGCTCTGTAATATATAATTTTCTAACAAATTCAATTAAGATATACCAATTTTCCTCTCAAAACTATTCCAAGTTGTTTAGTTAACATATGAGCTTTAATCCAAAATATTTATCTTAACATATATGGGAGTTTTATGTATACCTAACATTCCTACGTGAATAAAATGTTAAGAGAAAATAAAAAGTTAAAGAGGTAATCGTTTTGAATATATCTAACTTGATGTCCTTTATTTCCGAAGGGGTAAAAACTCTTGATTTTGATTTGAAATTTTTCATGAATAAAATGTTAAGATAAAATAAAAAGTTAAAGAGGTAATCGTTTTGAATATATCTAACTTGATGTCCTTAATTTCCAAAGGAGTAAAAACTCTTGATTTTGATTTGAAAATTTTCATAAATTCATGGTAAAATGAGAATTTTCTTGATTCAAAATTGTATTATTAGTATTATAACATGTTAAGGTGTTCTGTTTAGAAGTATATTAGATTATGCAATGATCCCAATTGTATGATAATAGTGTTTGGATTTATATTTTGATTAATTTTGGTATTTATTTATTAATTATTATTATTATTTATTTATATTTATATATTTTTTTAAAGTAGAAAAAACTTAACTTCATTATATTTGGGGTTATTTGTTTAGATTTTATCAATGCAATTACAATAATTTGTTGGTGGCACATAAAGGGGTAGATTTCTAGTTTTGTGATACCGTGTGATTTGGGTTTGTTAACTTGTTTATTTATGTTTGAAGAAGTTAAATCCTTAACCAATCAAAAGCACTTTAAGTCATACTCTAAGACCAAAATATGATTAAGCCTAGATAATATCTACAAGAAAGTCCATGTTTTCTTGTGGTCATTATTAAGGCTACTTATAAGGGCCATACACCTTTTACTAGCTTTAGTCCTATGTCTCCACAAGAAAACCAATATCTCTTGTGGTCAATATTAAAGTTATATATAATGGAGCCATGCTTTGTTTATTAGCATTTATCTTGTCCTATACATGGAGACCACATACCACCCCATTTGACATTTATGACAATTATTTTCATTACATTTTGTTTATATTTATAATATAACATTACATTTTGTTTATATTTATAGTATAATATTATCTCTATATATAATATTTTTCTTCAATTTTGATTTTTAATAGCGCTGTTTTATGTCAAATGAAAAAGTAAATGAGTTTTGTGTTGGCACTTGAGTATTTTCAATCCAATGGTCATTTTGCTTGTACAACATATCAAGCGAGAAGTATCAATAAAAGAACATTTTAGCTTTGAAAGTACAATATATCACAATCTTATAATAAAATAAAGAAATTACATACTTTGACTTTTAGTTTAAAATTTACTTTTATATGTCACAATAATAAAAGTATGCAAAATCAAAATAATAATTTAGAAATTGACTATTACTTCTAAAGATTAGTTTAACTATCAACTATTAGAAGTAAAATCGACAATATTAGACATCAAAGCATTTATTCTTTCATTTTAAATCATAAAAACATGTCCACTTTATAATCATTTTTCAATGTAATAGATTATGACTAATAAAAATAAAAGTCTACATGATGCAATCAACTGCATTTATTCTTTCATTTTAAATCATAAAAACATGTCCACTTTATAATCATTTTTCAATGTAATAGATTATGACTAATAAAAATGAAAGTCTACATAATACAATCAACTCAGTGTTGTAAGTCTTCACTACAATAATTTCAAAAATAATTACAATATAGCATAAAAATATGTAATACAATGTAAATTCTCACACACAAAGTCAAGTTCACTTTATAATTATTTTTCAATGTAATAGACTACATTTTTCAATACAATAGACTATAACTAATTAATATGATAGTGTATATAATGCAATCAATTTGATATTACAAGTTCTTATTGCATGCATTTTTAGAAATTAAATAAAATGGATAGAAAATACATAATTCTATTTACATTGTACCATATTTAAAATATAGATTTAAAGAAAGAGAAAAAAAAATTATATACCAAATAATGTCAAATATTTAATCTTTAAATCTAGACGTGGGATATATATACACACGTGAAAAAGTAAAATACTTTAAACTTATGTTCCAAAAAGATTTTTGAAATGGTTATAATTTGTGTATTACATATATGAAGTTTAAATAGGAAGTTAGATAGATTTTATGAATGGATTTCTTTTTTTAATTAAAGACAAGACTAAAGGTCTTTATCAAGATACAAGTAAAATCAAAATTTTAAATATTTGGAAATGTATTTGGTTTGTTGTAAGGTGTTATGAATGCTATTATACATTAACATTATTTAGATTACATTTGTTGAACTTATCACTTTAATGTGCCCTTGAAGATAGTCCAAAGTTTTATAGGATTAAAACTCGAAACTCTGTATATCTATCCACAACTTTGATAAGTTTAATGAACATCATTATTAATTAAATTAATTTTATGACAAGTATATTAAAATGGTAGTTTTCCACTCTTGAAACTATTTATGCTTCTTTAATTGCATCTAGTATTTTAAATATTTGGAATTATTGTTATATATGCTAGTCTAGAAGGTGAGTTCTATGAACTCATATCATGTCATGCCTAGTGTGAGAATTAAATTGTATATATTCTATTTATGGATATGGACCCTCAACTAAAATGCTAGCCAGAGGCATTTATCAATGCTCTTCCATTAGTAATCATTTAATCTTTTGGTTCATGAAGTAAATATGTATTGGTGAACACGGTACTAGGAGAGAGAAACAATCAAATCCACGTCTTTTATTTGTGGATATGGATCCTTAACCAAAGCATTAGACTAGGGTGCCTAGCAAGGTACCCATGTTATTAGTAATTATTGGACCCTTAATTTTGGTAGTGGAGATGCTTGGTAGTTTTGGTAAGAGTTCAACTTATACTTTTATGCATATATGGATCCTTAAGATAACAACTAGATCTAATGCCATTGGTAATTATTCAACCCTTGGACTAGAGGTATTTTGATTTACACACATTCAGAGTGGGTAGGGTTCAAACTTATTCTCACTCATAATATGGACACTTAACTAAAATTCCAAACTGGGGTGTTTGACAAGATACCCTTGACCTTGGTAACCATTCAACCCTTTTGTTCTTGTAGTGGAGATGCTTTAATGTATTGGACACCAAGGGTGGGCATAAATTCAAATTTAACTATGTGGATAAGGATCCTAACCAAACACCATACTAGGGGCCTTTGGAAAGGTATCCACATCATTGATAATCATTCTCAACTTTTTGGTTACTATTGTGGAGATGTTTTGATGTAAAGGTGATCTCTAAACTATGTCGTATATTTTGAGGGAAAATTTGTCACAACAAATCCTAATACATTTTAACTTCCTATGTAAAATTCTATTGCAAGTACAATAAGGCAATACTTTGTTACATAATGATTTACTTGTGCATAAGATATAACAATATAAAATCACAACACTCATTCTTTAAACTATCTAAGCGTTGACGATGTTGGATCCCACCAATATATAGGGGGTCTCCCCAATATGAAGTCCCAATTAGACTTGGCAACATTTGGTATAGGAGCCTCATCCAGAAATATGGCCTAGCTGCCATCTACTTAAAGATTTGTCTTGGTTGCAACTGTTAGCATAAGAGAGCAATGGACATGTACTTTTGAATGAGAAAGTAAGTATGCCTTGTGGATTATTCAATTGCAGATGTATCAAGGTTCTTTCATCGAAAGGAAACAAAAGTGAGTCTTTAAAAGAAAGTAATAGTACTAATCTAATAAAGACACACATATGCATAGGAAGGAATCATTAAACATCAAGCAAAATAGTTCACATAGACGTAACAATCACTAAGGGGTGAAACACATGTCCAAAAAGATGTGCATCAAAGCCAATGAAGTAATTTAATTTCTTTAGTACATATGAACGCCAACAGATATTGAAAACATCCAAGCAATAGTCTTAAAACATTCACAATATACGAGCTTCAGATTTTAAGTGAAAGTTCCAAGATACATAGATACAGTGAAACACCACTAGATCCACTAGTGAAGCGTTGAGCCACTACTTGCTCTCCAAAAGAACTATCTTCCTCTCTAATTCCTGGTTGGAGAAGAAAATGTTAAAAGTCCTCTCCTTGAGTAATGAGGCTTCTTTTATAACAAAAGGAATGGCCTTTCATATCCCTGTGACTTTTGAAATTTCTACTGACTCTTAGACTTTTGATGTGACCTTTGGATTTCTATATGACTTTTGAAATTATATGTGACTTTTGGACTTCTACATGTGGTTCTTTTGTCCATATATGACTCTTGGACATCCACATATCTACATTTACAATATTGTTCAAAAGTTACATCGTAATTTCCACATCATCATGTGACAACAACATGACAAGTGAGCAATATTGATGACTTGGAATCATGGTGACTTATACATAAAGTTCATTGATAAGTGATGACACTACCACTATTTCTTCAATAGTCGTAACCGATATTGCATTTTTGTTGCCACCTACGCTCTAAAGGGCCTTGAGAGATCTTGGAGTCTTCATGAGTCACTTTGATCATTGGGATCCATTGTTCTTTCAATTTTTGCAACATGGTACCTTTGTCTTTGGGATGCTTCCTTTCACAAGATTTCTTATCAGATCTCCTCACAAATATTTTCCATTCTTCATTGAAGACCTGCAGATGTATATCACTCATGGCAAGCAAACATTAGCCCAAAAATCTCCCATTATATCATGCTTCATGCAAATTCTCTGTTTTTGGCTCCGTAGTCTGCCAAGGGAAGAGAGAGATAGATTTCTGGGTGCAGGGCACACTTGCAAGAGGAAAGAAGGGGCTTCACTGATCACTAAAAATGCATTGTGTGCTTAACTGGAGGAGGGGAAGGCTTGATGGAGGGTCTAGGACGCAACAACAAGGGATAAGAAACACGATTGTTCGCTAAGGATGCATTGTGCGTTTGCAAGGGATAACTAGGGCTACAAGGAGGGTGTAGGGCACAAGAACAAGGCATAAGGGGATGACTTATTACCCATTGAGAGTGTGCAGTGCACTCAACTGGGAGGCTGAAGGCCTTTCTGGCACAGGAAACATAAACAAGCAACAAGGAAGGGGTCTTGATGACTGGGACTATGCTGTGAGCTGGAGAGGAGGAAGAGTAAGGCTTGGTGTAGGGTGCAACTTCAATTGACAAGGAGGGTCTCCAATAAGCCTTGGGAGTGTGTTATGCACTCCTATTGGCCTAGAGGGTAGGCTTGCAAAGTCATAATTGTCTATGTATGGAAGGGTGAAAACCTTGGAAAACACATCTCTATTGGGAAGTAACTTTTGCTAAAGAGTTAGCCGTTCAGGAAGTATTGATTCATCAATGATATTTCTTAGGATTTCCCACTTAACATGGTTATAGATGTAGTACCCCATTTCCTTCCTTTGTTTAACACACCACAAATTTTGCCACTTCACAATTGTTTTGATTTAGGAGAAGGGTAGTATAGAATTGTGAGTTAAAGATATTCAGAGTCTTAGATTTCATCCCTAGTGTTTATTTGCTTCTAACAGGCCTAGACAATACCCCACAGAGTCACTATAGAAACAAAAGCATTATTTCACTGCTAGTGAGCCTAGTCAGTACCCCGACAAAGTTACTTGCTTTACCTCCCAGGGTAGGAATTCTTTCTATTCTTTCACTCTTTATTTGTTTTATTTATAGAACTGTGCTTACGCACTTATTTTTTTCACAAAGGAAAAAAAGGTATCTTGATTTATTGAGAGAATAAGAGGTTTCTCCTTTAGAGAAGGTAATATATACCTTAAATATTGGTTTGCTCGCTATTTATTTTCCCCTTTCCCTTCTCTACTTGATTGGAATAGCATGTAGAACACCAAGTAGATTCAATACCAAGTTAAGGAATCAAGAAGCTAGAATATATATGAGTATCATGGTTCCACTTCAAGGTTTTCCTCTTTAATGCATTATATTTTCCATCTGGACATTACTTGATGTAAGGCATTTTCCCAAACAAAGAAGGAGAACTGACAGATAGCTAAGTGTTGTAGTTTTCACAATCCCTGTTCATTTCGCCACATAATCTTTTGATCCATACATACACTCTCACGCACGGTCTTATTTATGTACATTGACCAAAATAAAGGAAAAGAATGAGACATGATAGAAATAAACACAATGAAACAAGGAAAGAAAACCATACACACGAAGGAACACAACCTAGGGCTACTATTGAAAGTAGTGCTCAAGATCTCAACCATTGACGGGAAGAGGATCAGTCCTCCTATCTAAATATTTCAACCTATAAGGATTGTGGTCAAATTCTTTAGTGATGGTGTATGGTCCAATCCACAAAGGTTAAAACTTAGTGTGTTTTCCATTCTCTTTGTGGGCTTTGTCCCACTTACTAGGTCACCCACACTAAAGTTTTTGTCCCCTGCAGACTTCTTATCAAATCAATGTTAGATTTTTTTTTGATGTATGACAAACTTTTATTTCACTTTGAGCCTTTCTTCCTCAAGCTTAAGAAGAGTGTATATTCGACTCTGAACAAGGAGACATGGTTTGCCTTGATATTCTTGAGAAAGGTGCAAGGAGGGAAGGTAAATGTTCAGCGGAAGGATAACCTATTTTTAGTATACAAGGAAGTGTAGAGAGGTTTTCAAAGAGGATTTGGGAGTGAAACGGTTAGCCCATAGTGCATTCATCAAAGAATTGTGCCAGTTCTTTTGTTCAAAGAAGACAATTTTTTTGATAATACAAATTAGGTTCTTATTTGTGGAATTAGATACATGCTTCAAAATAATTCCATACTCTAATGCAAACTCATAGAGCTTTAATGAAGAAAAGTAAGTTTCATTATGAAATGCAAGTGACGTAGGAATGTCAAACTTGGTTATGATGTTTTATTTGAGGAATTGGATGACTTCCTGATCATTGACTTGTCTTAACGTAACTGCTTCCATCCATTGAGTGAAATAATTAGTTGCAGTTAAAATGTATTAATGTTTCTTTGATGAATGAGGAAATATCTCATCAATAACATCTAATCCCCATTATTGGAAATTTTCTTCAACTGCCATAGGTAGCAATGGAGTGGCTAATTTTTTATCACGACAAAAACACCTTGACATATCGGGCACTTTCGAGCATAAGCATTAGCATCCGTAAATAATGTGGGCCAATAGTAACCAACCCTCATCACCTTATGTGCAACAGTATCACCTGTGAAATGTCCACTCGCTGGTCCATCGTATAGATCCTTCAACACCCTTTCTGATTTTGGAGGCTCTAGGCATCTATGCAAGACACCATTATCGTTCTTTTGGAAAAGCACACCATGCACTGGTTGATAAGACAAAGATTTAAGGTGGATTTCCCTCTTATTTTTGTTCAATAAATGCAAAGGCAATGTGCCATGCTCTAATTATTGTTGTATGTCCAAATAACAACATGTGGTTGTGCTTGTAAGGGGAACTTGTTGAACGTTATACATCTCTATTTCCTGTTCTCACCCTAAAGGGTCTTCCTCTGATGAATCCATTGCTTTGGCTGCAAGTCGACATAGACCATGGCCTTTGATGGTGTGAACAGGTTTAACTCAAGATCATATTCCTATAAGCATGTCATCCAATTTGGTCTCCTTTCACCTAATTCTCGTTGTACAAAAAGTGTTCTAACTACTAGATGAGACACAAAGATAATTGTATGAGCTTTTAAGAGGTAAGGTCTAAAATGTTTAACTGCTTTATAAACCGCATACACCTACTTATCAATAGTGGGATAATTCAATTTAGATCCCTGCAAGCCAACACTCTTGAAAGATATGGGCCATTCATTCCCTTGATTATCTTTTTGTGTTAATACAACCACAATAGGCACACTAGAAGAAAAATTATATAACAAGAAATCCTTTCCAAAATTAGGATTACAAAAGGTTGAAGCATCGACTATGGCTTGCTTGATTTGGGAAAAGACATCTTTTTACCTTCTATCCCATTTGGATGTAGCATATTTCTTTATCATATCTTGTAATGTCTTACAATATGAGCATAGTTGGAGATGAACTTATGTAGGAAATTGGCCTTCCCCAAGAAAAATTGCATCGCTTTCTTGTTTACAAGGAAAGGGATTTGAGGGATAGCTTTGACCATTTCCGGATCAACTTTGATTCTACCCATAGCATTGATTTATCCTAAGAGATTACCTTCAAACACACCAAATATGCTCTTTTCCAGATTCAATAAAATCACATACTTGCGACATCACTCGAAATATGCTTAATATGACGAATATGATCTGATCTCTTCTTAGAATAAATTGTTACGCCATCCAAGTAGAGGAATACACTTTGACAAATCAAAATTTGATGAATGCGATGTCCATGGCCTATTGAAAAGTAGCAACAATGTTGATAAGCTCAAATGGCATATGCTTAAAAGAATAATTTCCCCACTTTATCTTGAATGTGGTCTTTAATATGTTTTGTTCTGGTACTAGCAATTCATTATATACAGAAAAACCATCTAGCAGCAAGAACATTTCCAACCCAAACACCATCTGGAGTATCTACTCCATAGATAACACATGGCAATTGTATTTATCTGAAGCCCAGTTGAGGTTGCGAAAGTCAACACATATGCGTATCTCGCTTGAATTTTTCATAATAGGAACCAGGTTGGAAACCCATGTAGAATGTTGAACTTTAAAAATGATCCAAGAATCCAACAATTTACTTAAATCCTTCTGAATCAAGGGTTCAAGCATCAAATGAACCTTTCTTATTTTCTGTTGAAAAGGCTTAACCCCTTCTTTGATAGGAATAACATGTTGAATGATGCACGTATGATATGTCTTCAGACCATCGTATGTCCATGCAAAGTCATCTCAATTATGTTTGAAGAGACAAATAGAATCCTATCGTTATTGAGTAAGACAACATGTACTAAGATTAACATACTTTAAATCTTCTTTGGTTCCAAGGTTACCTTGTTCATGTGACAACATTGAGCTTTGAGTCTTTGTGTTCACTAGTCCTATGAAACGATTTTGCAATTCATAAAGTTTTTCAAGAGATACCACTCCTTTTGGCATAATACCCCCCTTTGATGGTTGAACTACATCCTGCAAAGCCTTATCATTCTCATCTTCTTCAATAACTGCATCTTTAAACACATCTGCATTGGCCATGAAGTGCAGTATTTGATGGTCATCATTAATTACACGAAGATTAGTCACATTGTCAGGAACAAATGGATTATAAATAATTTCAATAGAAAAATAATCTCTTGATGGTGACATTCTAGCAACTAAATTGGCTAATATGTTTGAGACAATATTACGTATCCTTGGAACAAAAATAATATTAAATGCTTTCAAAAATGAAATGAGTCGTCATACCTCTTGTTGGTAGTTTTTCAAACTAGGTGAAACACAGTGAATGGTATTCCGTTCCTGATAGGTAACAATATATGAATCACCAATTACCTTAAGTACATCTACCTCGAGGTCTATGGATTTATTTAACAACAAAACGAGTGCTTCATATTCAATAGTGTTATTTGTGCACTCAAACTCCAAGCGACATGACAAGATGTACCTTTTATTCTGAGGGTTAATAAGAACACAACCAACTCCTGAGCCATCTTAAGTCTTAGAGCCACAAAAGTATAAGGTACACATATCAAAGTTCATTTGCACCAGATGGACTGCAAGGAAGGAGCTCCAACTGTGTATCTGATGGTACAGGTGAAAGCTATGCTTGATTACACTCATGGTCAACTTCTAAGAAACAATTTCTGAAAATGATGTCTGCAAAGCCAACTCGCTCATTATGTCCCTCAAGTGGTATCACAGTGTACTTCATATAAGGATTGTTTTCCACTCAAATCTAATTGTTTTTTTCCCTTATAAGGAAGCCATAAATGTATCTAGTCTATTGAGAAACAACCTTGTAGTTTTTTGGAACCATCTCTATTGAGAAGCAAACAATAAGCTTCGAGAATGTCCACAATAACAATGTTAAAGCACTGGTGAACTCTATGATATGATGCCAAATAAAGGATAACATTACTAAGTTCACCAATTACCTATACAAGTGACCTGTCCAATTGTATGATTTATGCATCAGTCTTTTCCGATTTAGAGTTAATTTTAACATAGTTAACGATCAAACGAGAACTTTACCAATTACAAATCACCCAATTTTGAAAAATGGTTATTTAGAATACACATTTTTTTGGAGCATATTTTTGACACTTTAAATTTTCTTATGTATCAAGTATGAACATTTTTTTTCAATGTTAGTGATGTTTTTGCTGATTTTGAAAAGTGTTCATGCAACATCAACCCAAATTTTTTAGAGGGCTTATTTTTGACACTTTAAATTTTTTATGTATAAAGTATGAACAATTTTTTAAAATGTTAGTGATTTTCATGCTGATTTTGAAAAGTGTCAATGTAACATCAATCCTTTTTGTTTAGAGGGCTTATTTTTTACACTTTAATTTTCTAATGTATTAAGTGTGAATAATTTTTTTTAAATGTCGGTGATTTTCAAGTTGGTAATAAGACATAAAAAAAAAAAAAAAAAATGAAAAAAAATCAAATAAAAAATTAAAAAAAATAACTCATAAAAACTAAAAAAAAACTATAAAACAAAATTAAAAAAAAAAAACTAAAAAACATAATTTTTTTTTGGTAGTAAGCACCACAGGGCGATTGAACATGACCTATTGCAAGGAGTGCCTTAACAGTGCACCCTTCACCATATCCAAAGCCCATGGGCTAAAAACATAAAAAATTCCAAAAACACATAATTTATTTATTTATTTTTATAAAAACCACACATTTTTTTTAATAATTGTATAAAAAAATTCAATTAAAAAAAAAAATTTGGGCCCCGGGTGGCCTAGGACGATTCCGAGAATCAACCTCGCCACTTAGGGTCGCAATCCATGACTAGGTCAATTCCGAGAATCGACTAGCCGCTCAGGGCGTAGCCCGCGGCTAGGTCGATTTTGGAATCGACATAGGCCGTTTAGCCCAATTTTTTTTTTAATTTATTTCTTTTGTTAATTTTTTTATTTTTATTATGTGAATGTTGTGTAATTTTTTAATTTTAATTTGTTTTTCTGTTTTGTTTTGTTTTGTTTTTTTTTTTTAAATTAAAAAAATGTTTTAATGTTTCTGTTTTGATTAACTTTTTATTTATTTTCTTAAATTATGTGTTTTTTTGAATAATATATAATGATTTATTTTTAACTTTAGTTTTTACATTTTATATATATTTTTGTCTTTTATATTTCTTTTTTCGAATCATGTTTTTTTTAATTGTTTGTTTTTTTTTTTACAATGTTTGAATTTTTGTTTTCTTTTGTATTTTTCATTATTATTATTATTATTTTGCAGGGTTTGTGTCGATGCTCGACTAGCAACTTGATCCCATTATGTGCAATTTGATAGTTGATTTTAAAGTCTTTGTTATAATAAATCGAGTTTGCCCCCACAATGTATCAATTTTATGGTTGGTCTTTAAGTTTTCATTACAATGGGTCGAGTTCACCTACATTGCATGTCAATTTGATAGTTGATTTTTAATTTTTTGTTGCAATGTGTCAAGTTGTCTTAGGCTAAGATTTTAAAATCGCTATACATTTAACATTTAAAAAAGAAATTACTCTTGGTATAATGACTCTTTCATTTAGGTGTTCATTTTAAAAGTTTTTTTAGTCATAACATTTTTCTATAATGTCATACTTGAAATATTTTGAAAACTTAAGGTTTTTTTTTTTTTTTTTTTATAGTCATAACCTTTGGTTTTAATTCCATGATTGAAAAATCGTCAAGATTTTAATGTTTTTCTAAGTCATGATATTTTTATCTCTAATGCTATGGTTAAAAATAGTTTTAAGTATTTTTTCTTTAGCACCATGACTGCAAATTGTTGGAATTTTAAGGTTTTTCAAAAACGTGATATTTTATATTTAATGTCATGCCTAAAAATCGTTGGAATTTTAAGGCTTTTCAAAGACGTGATATTCTATCTTTAATGCCATGCCTAAAAATCGTTGGAACATTAAAGTTTGTTGGAGTCATAATATTTTATCTTTAATATCATTATTAAAAAATGTTGAAAATTTACACTGATAAAAAAATACGTTATTCTAGCATCAACACTTTTCCTTTTCAGGGTGTCTTTTGAATAAAAACAAATGGTTTTTATTGGTTTTTACTACCATTTTTAAAAAATGTTGAAAATTTACCCCAGAAAAAAAGTGTTATTCCAGCATCAACACATTTCATTTTCAGCCTGTTTTTTGATGTTTTTTTGGGGTTTTTTAGCTAAAGTTCTCGTTTTGAGGTAGTAGTTCTCGTTTGATTGGCAACTTTATTTTTTTTTTCGCAACAGATAGTGGCATAACATTTGCAGATGCGCCTGAATCAATGAGACAATTGCGAACATTATAATTAAAGATTTCAAATGTTAAAAGGAACGAGGGGTAAAGAGTATTATAATTTAATTTAACAACATTGACTACATTCGACAATATCACGAGACTTACCAAACATAACAACAACAAAATTGCTACTTAACGGAGGTTGTGATGAAAGTGCTTGGATTAACAATTGATGTTGTTCTGTTATCTCAACAAGCTCAAAGATTGAAATGTTAATGTGAGCTCCCTCAATAATGTTATAATCAATACTTTCAAGCTTCATAGGCAATGTTGAAGTACAAGGTGGTGTAGCTTCATTAGAAGTAGCAGGAGTGGTGGACTTATTATTGTTATTTGTGGAAGTCTTCTTAGAAGGAGGAGAATTTCTATACTTCTTCTGCAAATTTTAAGTAGGGTTATGAGGTCGTAAAATCCTTCTCAATAGTTGCTTTTTAAACTCTTACTCTGAAAAAGGTCCTTTTCTCCTCAGATTATATCAGTCAGTTGTTTGCTGAGGAGGAGCCTCACTCATTGGTGGTTCATCAACATTTTTTTATCAACGTTAAATATGACATCAAATGTATTAATTGCGTGTCCAACATTTGAAATTTCCTCAGTCAAGGTAGATTCATTTTCTTCTTAAATATGCTTGAGTTGTTCATCTGCTAGTATAGTGCCTACAAAATTAGTCATTGTAACGTTCATGTTGTGATTCCCTTGGGGACATTTATTTTCTGAATGCTTCTCTTGGTGGAATTTACGATAATTGTCAATGCCCCAATTTTTAATATTGAGCACATTGGAACTCGGAGCAGATTTAGCCGGTCAATTATTATTATTCTTCTTAAATAACACCAACTTGAAACACTTGTTATTGGTGGTCGCCTCACTTGACATTCTCTTAAGTTTGGATACTTTGTTAGTAAGTAGCTTCAAAGAATTGGCCAAGCTTTCCATATTGTAAGGATATTTCTCTTTTTCTTTAGTAGAAGAGGCTTGAGTTTTCTTCCCAGTATCTTTGGATTTTTTAGAATCTTCATGATCTTCAATGACTCCAATAGAATGCAAGTCCTTTTAAAAAAACAATCACTTCTGCAAAGTTCAAAGCCAATGTATCTTTTATATTTCTTCTAACAAACACATAAATATTTGTAGGCAAGGAAGTTGTGTAATAATATTTGGTCATTGAATCATGTGGTTGAACATCTATGGGTAACTTATTCAACAAGCATGTAAAATTTTGATTAAAGTCCTTCACCTTTTCCTTGTCCCCCATCTTGAGGTTCTTGATTTATTTTAATAACATGGTGGGATTTTTATCATCTAAAAATTTATCCAAGATAAACTTCTTGAACTACCTCCAACTGTGGATTGAATTAGGCAAAATAATGTGGTACCAGACTACCGCTCTACCTTCCATAGCATACGAAAAAAGTCTACAAGAAACATCATCAAGACGTACCTCAAGGATTCACAAATGCATGTAGAATTCATCAATATGGTCCTCAACTTTTTTCTTTTTATTAGGACCAAAATTTGAAAGTAGCTTCTCAGGATTTTTAGGCATACAATGTAATTTTCCCAAAAGAGAAAGAGGCCCTTGGGCCATCCAATCCAACTAATCATCAATCATGTCTTCTTCCTCCTCCTCTTCTCCTTCTAAACCTGAAGATTCTTCTCCCTCACCATTCAAATCTTTGTTATAAACAAGAATTTCTCCTTACCTTAGTTGTTCTTTGTCAAAAAATTGAAAATCTTCCCTGTCACTATCCAAATCTTCCTCAGGAGGTGGAACGTCTCCTTGTTGATTTGTTCTTTCAGGAGAATTGACTAACTCTTCAAGGGTTGCGATAACTAAATCCTCCACTAAAGAAACCAATATTCCATGGCGAGTTGTAACTTATTTATTTATCGACTTACAATGTAGAATAACATTGAGAGGAAGTAAACCGAGATCTTTTGCAAACTAACAAGTAATAGGTCAAATTGTCCTGTAGAAATTTTGAATAATTTAACACATATTCAACAGAGATTATCCTGATCATGTACTATTGCGGAAAACATACACAATACATAAGCTCCTCTACGTTGATCATCAATATAGCAGCATCAATAACAATAAAACATCAAGAGCATTCACACATTAACACAGTATGTATCCCGGGGAAAGCATCTCGCTAAAAACCCCAACTATCTGTATATTAATGATTGAGTCATGTAACATTACACAGCATAATACTTATCACAAGCAATCCAGTACCAGCTCCACCTGTTACACACAATACAGCTCAGATCTGAATCAATCACTGGCTCAAATCTCTTCAACTGCTTGCCTGCCTCCGCTGCTCAATACCTGCACAAGAACCAATGATAATTCCAAGGCAGCCACGTCTTTCCTTGGCTAAATCACGGGAGAACAAGCTACAATACGTGCAAACTCATTGGCATACTCAATCCCCTGATTTGTGCAAGATCTGATGCACAACTATAGTCACAACTGATAGCAATCTGACTCTCTAACACCTGTCCCTGCTGAACTAAACATGCACTGACATGCAACTGAGTAAACTGATGTATTCATTAGTTGTATTATGAGTTAATAACTTGTGAATAATTAATAACTAATTCACCCAACTCATCTCTAGTCTATTCGCCAGTTAGACTAAATACAACCAGTTTAACAAAGCTAAACTGAACACAACTCCATCAACTGCACCTCCAGTCCACTAAACTCAACTCACTTGAGTTCTAACTGAAGTCATGCATGCAAATATTCAACTAACCCATAAGAACAACGTATTTCCTTCATGCAATTGCATGTGCCACATCCGTAGCTCGAACTAAAGTGCTCCAAGAGAATAAGATTAAGTTTATAGTCCAAATATTATTGTGAGATAATAATATTTGACTTTTCTATTTTTGACAGCCAGTCTAAAAATAGACTTGATCACTCACACTGTGATCACTCACACTTTCATCAAAAATAGAAGTCCATCTATTTTTCCGAACTTGATCAATCATCCATAAACAACAACCTGCAATCCATAGACATGATCCATATGTCTAAAAATAGACATAGTCTAAAAATAGACTTGCGCCAAAAATAGCCTGCGGGCCCACTTAGTGAAGGCGACTCCTTTCCACTAAGCTCCATCATCTTGTTGCATTCTCAACAAGCATTTCTTGTTGCACACTTTTCAACAAAAATGTCCTTATCCATTACAGGAAATATTATGACTTCAACATAGCATGAAAGTAAGGAAAAATATATATTTACCCAATCATCCAAATTAAATCCAGTTAATTGCGCTGAATAAGGGGAGGTTAATCTGGAAGATTTCATTGTGTGTCTTTATCTTGTAAGAAAATTTCATGTTTACGCATATCATTTGACGATAGAAATGTCACTGTGTTGCAGCGGAGAAGGTTCTATACATGGCTAAGAACACGTCCACACGCACAAACTTGCTCTGTGTCAAGTGGAGTTAATATGTGAAGTGACGAACGTAATCTTTCAACAAATGGTGCTTTGAATAGATGTTAATTGCAGCCATAGATTTGAGAAGTAGCAGAGTGATTTGGTTAGTAATATGGAATCCCACCAATTCCTTAAAGAGGGCATGTTGTCAGATTATAAATTAGTTGGTGAGGGCAGATCACAGACGCAAAGCTTGAACTTTGGGAACTTGGGTGACTTAAGCTTCCGTGTATATGAACTGGGTTGTTCTTAGATTCCTTCACATGGCCTCTTCTTTCATGGCATCACAAGCTTCTGCGAACTCTACCACTACCACCACATTGAATAATGCCATAAACTTTGAGCACCTTAGCTCATCTTTCTTGCCAGTAGGATTCATCTTCAGTCTATTCGCAAAACTAAAGCTTCGACCACATGGTAAGGTTTCCCACTCTTTGAAAATATCGTATAGAGGTGCCTAATATCACCATCCCTAAACTTGTGAGGGTTTCGGTACAAATACGTAGAGTGTTGCGCGTCTTACAAATTGAGCACTTCAAAGAAGTAGAATGTACGATTAAGGAAAATCAGTGCGTGAGCACAAGAGAAAGAGAGAAGCGATGGAACCAGTTCATACCACAATTCAAAATTGATCCACGATAGTTTCGAGTTGATCCAATGGTGTAGATTGGTCCACCATGACAAAATACAACTATATAAATTCAAATTTAGCGGTTGATGGGATTATAATTACGATCCCATGGAATATTTTAATGTAAACGATAAATATTAAAGTTTAGTGATGGGATTATAATTACAATCAGATGGTTTTTGGAATATCCAATGGTAGCACGCATGGCAGAGGTTTAATCATATGGATGATGTGGCATTTAAAAAATAAAATATGGTAACAATTCCATGCAAAATCCTTGGTCAAGGTGGAATGAATTGTGTTTAAAATTTATTTGAAGTTTGTAAAAGTAAATGTATTGAGCCTAACCAACTCAATACGTGTTTTATAGCTGTTAGAATTGACTCCCAACAAATATTTCATGAAAAATAAAACTAATAACAAAATTGAACCAAGATGCAAATAAAAATGTAAGAAATGAAATGGATCATATGAGTGTAGTAGAAACAATGTTTTCCAAGGCACTATGGCAAGAATACTGGTTGAGGAAACAACATAGGTTGGAGTAGTAGTTGAAATTGGAGGGTGGAAAAATATAGGTAAATCTCTGTGTAGAATAATAACATACACATTACCATATTGTTATGTGAGTCACACCCATTATAGCTAGTCTATATGTTATGTTTTAGGTTGATGTTGTGGTCCCAGATAATGTATGTACCTCATAAATCTATGAGTCGGAGTGTGTATTTTCTGTCTCATTTGATGTAAAACTATCACCACGTTGCAGAGGAGAAGGTTCTACATATATTCGTTCTACGCCACCTCATATTTGTCCCACATGGAATCCAAACCTTATTTGTAGGTTTGGATCAAAGTAGATTTGGCCACGAAAGTCACTCCAATTTGGGATTCATGCTATTTTCCTATTGTGGATCTCATGTTTTTCTCAAATCCAGTGGAGGTTGACCAATAAAACACACACTCATAGGAGAAAGAAGTTGATGATGTCAAGCTGTAAACTTTTTGTAATCAATCATCCCTTGGCCTAGACCCTTTGGCAAGCATGGAATGAAAAGGTGGGATAAATGAGATAAATTAAAAATAACGATAGAGAAATCATATTTGGTCAAGTTTTTTTTCATGGTAAATTGATATTCGAAGCGACAACCATGAACTTAGACATTTTAAGACATTTTCCAAATGCTTTTGACTAAAAAATTACATTTCATTTTTAAAAATTTGTTTTCAATGTTTTTCAAATTATGTAAATGGTTTTTAAATATTAGATAAATGAATGTGGAGTTGATAGCCCCCAAGATATGT